>JANDKJ010000441.1:0-44387 GCA_028551335.1 Armillaria sp. CMW 4456
CTACCAAACCTTATGGACCTCTACATCCTTTGCCTGTGCCCAATGAAAGAGGTGATAGCATTGCTATGGATTTTATAGGTCCACTTCCAGGTGATGATGGGTATAATTGCATCCTGACAATAACTGAAAGGGGCTGGTGACTGTGGGGAGATGCAATCAACCTGGTGGATCAAAAACACCTCAACACACACAAAACACCAACCTGGCAAGTTCATGGGGGCAGATATGAATTGTAGCATGAAACTCCCTGTAGTAGATAGCTGCCCAGTGGACAAATACAGTTGATTTTAAAGGTCTGATCTGACCAGGTGGGGTTTACACAATACTGGAGACACACTGAACACAAAACACAAGCTGAAGTGTCTACTGAGACACTGAACTCTGCACTGAATTGCAAGAATTCCTGACCAGGCTGACTGACTGACTGACTGACTGACTGACTGACTGACTGACTGACTGACTGACTGACTGACTGACTGACTGACTGACTGACCAGGCACAAACACAATACTGTTCTGGGTTCTTTCTGAGGGGTTCCTTGCACAACATGACAGTTAAGTCAATAAATACTTTCTATACAAAGAGTCTAGGACTCTGAAGCTCTGGCCTTAGTCCTGCAAGTATTACTACTGTAGCTGGGGGCCTGAAAACTTGGCCCCCTACTATTATTCTACCTACTTTTATACTACCAGGCCAAACATATTTAGAATAAAAGAAACATTTTGTTTATTAGGTGAGCATTGGTCATCCAACAGCTATTGCTGACCTAATGCTTTGTCACCAGGTACTTGCAGCACCTCTGATCATGCCATATTTCCTCACTGGGTGAGGTTCCTGATTGTCTGGATTTTAGACCACACTGCCAGGTGGGCCTACAGTTGCCACCAGGTAACACTCTTGATTTCCTTTGCTGCTGGTGATATGCCTGGAATTGTTACCCTGAGAAAATCGACTTTAGAAACACATTTTGTAACAGTAGGATAGCTAATCCATGCATTAGTTGGGCCTATACTTGAAAGAAACTGAATCCAGGACTTAGAAAGTATCCAGGAAAAGACTCTAAGTGCACCCAGCCAGTCCTGCACCCTGTTCCAAGGGTGTCACAATCAAGCAGGAATGTTCTAGGCTCAGGAAATTGAATGTAACAACAGTCCAGGACTATATTTAGTGTCCAGGACTGGTCTTGTGCAACCTGATCAGTGATCGATCATCCAGGACCTGCGTATGAGCTCATAACTATATGAGAGTATCCTGGACAGCCGCAAATGAGCTCATAAATGCAGAGGACTTTGGCTGGCCATGGGGAAACTAGTCCAGGATAGGTAACAATGATATAAATAACTTAGTGGTAGAATAGTATAAATACAAGCCTGTAATTAGTGCAGGGACCAAGTTTTCTGGCCCCCAGAAGTGTTGTAAAGCAATCTAGTATGGATTAGGGTTAAGAGCTTTGAGCATAGTCTCACAGAAAGTAATTGCAACTGTTGACATTAAGTCCAGGAACATTTTGCAAGCACAGTATAGCCTGAGAACCAGTCAGACAGTTGTCCAGCAGTTCAGAACAGTTTTGTGTCAGTGATAAGTTGCATTCAGGTGCTCACTTGTGTCAGTTATTCTGCACCAGGCAGTCTTACAGTTCAGAATTGGAGTCCAGGACTCAGTTTGGTTGTGAATTTGGATCTATTGTGTCCTGGAAAGTGTTCTAGCAGTTATATTCACATAAACCACCCAGCATATTTTGATTTGTGTCCTGGCTACTAGCTAAGGTACATTTCTGTTGACCAGGAAACGTACCTGCCCCACGAACTTACATAGCAGGTGGTGTGTGTGTTGTGTTTTGGTGTTTTGTGTGCAGTGCTCTCACCTTTCCCAGATTCACTCCCCACTCACCATTGTTGCTTTTCACCAGGTGGACTCAGAGGTCCTGCCCTAGCTCACCAGGTCACCCTAATTCTTACTGTTTCAGACCCATCAACTTTTGGCATATGCAATAATGGTAGAATGACTGTAGAAGTTGGCCTGGTGATACCTGGTCATGTGACATTTCATCATGCTCTTGTTATGTCTGATTCTTGGCCCACTAGGTGACTTCACCTGCCAATGTTGGCCTGCTGAATCCTGCCCAGTGACTTCTCCTACTTTGCTTTGCTTGCAGGCAGCTAGATACTGCTTACCAATCAGATAAAATTCGATTTTTAGAGTATTTACATGTGTAAGTACCATTCCAGTGCATCATAACCAATCACTTGAATTCTGATGTTCATATAATACCAACATGTACTGACATTACAGCTTCTCAGCTTGCAGAAATATTCTTCTGAGAATGGTACTGTGAAAATGGTCTACCTACTAGTATTGTTTCTGACCAGGATAAACTCTTTACTTCAAAATTCTGGACAGCACTGCATAAATTGACAGGTGTATCACTTAAAATGTCAACAGCATATCATCCAGAAACAGATGGCACAAGTGAACATACAAATAAAACTGTTAACCAGTGTATCCAATTTCATGTAAACAGAAAACAGAAGGGATGAGTGAAAGCATTACCCATAATTCATTTTAACATAATAAATAGTCTAAATTCATCCACAGGATACTCCTCCTTTCAAATAAAAATGGGTTGCTCACCATGAATAATTCCACCCTTAGTTCCATCACAGATACTGACAACCAAACCTGATATTTTTGCATCTGAGTTGATACAATGAATCAAATCTCAAACTCAAGATGCAAAAGATAATTTGATGTTAGCAAAAATAACACAGTCATATCACTCTAACAAAGCAAGATCTTCCGAGATGGAATTCAAACCAGGAGAAAAAGTCATGCTATCTATGTTGCATAGGCAACATGAATACACATCATCACACAAAAACCGATCAGCAAAATTTATGCCTAGATACAATGGGCCATACATTATTATTAACGCTCACCCTGAGACTTCTTCCTATACAATAGACCTACCCAATGCTGCTAATACATTCCCAACCTTCCACTCCAGTGTATTAAAATGTTACATCCCAAATGATGATGATCTTTTCCCTGACAGAGTTAAAACGAGACCTAATCCTATTGTCACAAAAGATGGAATCGAAGAATATTTTATAGATAAAATTATAGATGAACAAAAAAGAGGTCATGGTACTCAATACTTGGTACAATGGATAAATGAAGGACCAGAAGAAAATCATTGGTTACCACGGTCAGAACTTGAGGATTGTGAAGCTTTAGATAGATGGTTGGCCATGAAGAGGTAAAATTTTTTCTTAAAACGGGGGAGGGTGTAAGCCTGCCTCATCACATAAATAGATGCAATGACTGATCCATACTCTGATGTATTCACTACTACTGATCCATACTCTGACGTATTCACTACTATTCTTAGATACTACTAGTATAGTATAAATACCATACCTTAGAGTATGGATTCCTCCTTCTTCCTTTTCTTTCTTCCTTTCTTCCATGTAGCCATCTGCTTGCTCAGTCAAACTCCTTGCTCTTGCTTCTTTGGTCCACCCACCTGCACCCTTCTGTGTTTGGGTTGTTCTGAGTAGGACTCTGCTGCCATGTCTCACAGTGGTCCAGCTCCTAGGCAGCCCAATTACCTGAGACATCAGCTCCTTCTGCCTTGCAAGTCAGAGCTTTATTTTCCCTTCCCGGACTTCCTTCAGTCCTTTTCCTACCTCAGCTCGACTTGCTCACATTTTCGGAGCCGTTTTCTCTCTCTCCCGAACCCAAGAAACCCATGGTTTCTTGGTTCGCCTCTCCCCGATCGTGTTTTGTCCATTTCCCTAGCTAATTACAAGTTTTCGGTCCCCTCACTCAAGGGCGTTGCACCTCCGCATCCTAACTTGGATTGTACCCATGATACTTCGGGGATGAGGGCAGCGCCCTGGTCTTGCCTTCTCACCGACTGTCTTTGAGTGATGTCAACAGAATCAGACAGACCCAATCTACCTGAAGATACGCTCTTCGCGGAGTGAGCCAATCTGATCGGTGACTGCCTGTCTCAGATAATCTTCGGTCTGTCACTTCCACCCAATGCTCGTCTCGCACTGATCACAGTGAAATGTCACAGGAGTAATAGTAGTCGTTTTCCTCCAAACTATGTATACACTCCTCAACTATCCTAAGCGGCGGAAAGTAAAGAGAAACTGGTTCCTTATTACCTACATATTCGTCTTGTTCACGTTTGCGATAACCTTCAGTTCAGTCAACATGAAGTGGCTCCAGCTGATGTTCGTTGACCATTGGGAGCATGAGGGTGGTCCACTCGGGTTCTCGATGACAATACTCTCAGCCTGCGGTATTGACTGCCAATGTGGTTGGTGTAATGTGTGGATGGATGGCAGATGGTTATCTGGTATGGGTCTCTTCATCAACTTGCAAATTATGCATTCCATAACGAGATGTTCAGTTGTATCGTTTTCTGACAATCTTCCGGGTAAATATCTTGGTGATGTTGGTTCCGTTTCTCATATATCTCAGGTTCATCGGTACTATCTATCTCAATCTCTGTATATTTCTTTATTTACGCACCATCTGCAGCGATGGGATCCCTGTTCCTCTACCAGGCATTGTGCCCTGGGGCGAGTCTCTTCAACCACCTAAGCGTCAACTTTGGTGTTCCCTACTTTTCTCTCACCACCGGTCTTAACGTCTTGATCTCGTCACTCATCGTTGTCCAATGGCTTATGTTTCGCCGTGAGGTCAAACGCGTGCTGGGATCCAACTACGCTGTGTTCTCCCCTTACGTCGCTGCAGGCCCACTACTGATTGAGAGCTTGTTAATCTACGCGGTCAACTCGATCATATTTGTTGTTCCTTATGGGCTCGGCAGCCATGTAGCGAATATATTCTTGCCCCTGCAGGCATTAGCGCCGGTAGGCCGTTTGTCCGGTCGCTCTTGGGAGACACTACTTACACGGACTTATGAGGTTTTATCATCCATGCTTATTGTGCACTGTGTCGCCATGCGGCGCGCTTGGGACTCCCACACGCTCACTACTTCTTTGACCACCATCGAAGCACGCTCAAGGCACCAGATTCAAGCGGCTGTGAGAGTGGAAGCCTATTGTGATGAAAAAAGTTGCGATTGAACTACCAAATAACTATGGTACCAATGAGTACAGTGTAAAGTTACTGGTCAAGACATGTATGTACGTTCAATGAGAGGGAAATGACGGAAAGGGCAATGTGTCTAGTTCAAGCTGCTGCGACTTGATGGAAGAAAACTCGTCCAAGAACTTTTCTTGGGCTCGCAGTACTGTCCAAACGTAGTTGATCGCAAGCGGTTGTTTTCTGTGAAAATGTTTAGATAACGAGGGTATAAATATGAGGGTGAACTGACTCGGAAAGCGCCAAAGCTTGAGCAGTTCGAGCCTTCGATACGTTAGAAGTAAGACAACAAAGAAGGATGCTGATGCTCACGATGTTTTTAATGGTTCGTCCTTTTTGGGTGTACATAAATAAGGTGAACAGGTATAAACGAAAGGCAGACCTACCATTGAACTTCTTCTGGGACAATTCTTTGAGGTCAGCCTTAGTGACGGTGCTTGTCCCCTTCCCCACAGACACCTCTCCATCTTCAATGATGGTAGATCCGGCTAATTCAAAGAATTTGCGCCAAACAGCGTATCTTCCTGCGATGTCTAGTTCAAGGTATTTGATAGCTACAGAAAATCCGAATTAGCATGTCAAACAAATTCAAGGTAAACAGATACCAATTGAGAATCGAGAGAGGAATGCTTCGTCGAATGAACTGATTCGATTTGTTGTCAAAAAAAGGACACCCCGATGATACTCAAGAACACGAAGGAGAACAGAGACGATAGCATTGCGTTGCAGCTGAATGGGCGTTTAGATGGCTACCTTCATCTCCAGAACAGCAGAACTCACCTCGTGAAAGCTCCGCTGTTCCAAGTACACCTGTTGCAGGACGTGTTAGAAATTGACTGTCCGAAAAGAAAGCTGCACGTACGTCGGCCTCGTCAATTAAAAGAACAGCGTCCCAAGCTGTGGCTAACTAAGGGGGGGAATCAGTTCCTTGTTTCCCCAGAGTGCGCCAATGAGAACTTACACTCAGAATGCCTTTCAGATTTTGTTCCAGATAAGGCGGGTTTGATGGGAGCTCAGATGACCCCACCATATATAACGGGCGACGAAGAAGCTCGGCAACGGCTTCTACAGTCAATGTTTTGCCTACAGCGCACGTCAGTGGAATGAACGAACATTGAAAAATTGTATACCTGTTCCAGGCGGGCCATGGAGAACAGAAATCTATAAAGACTGCTCAGTGAATCTTGTGCGTCAGCGTAAATTACTGAATTACCAAACCACCTCCTTTACCAGAGATGACATCGCTGATGATTCTGGAGGAAGTGTTAGAATTCTTCGTCACTTTGACGAGTCCTTTTATGAGAGTCTTTTGCGAGAAATGAAGGCGTTAGCATACGTAGCAACTGAAGCAGATCACACGGACACACTTTAATATTCTCATCGAGGACTAGATGATCCCAGGCATTCTCATCAAACACGACTGGTTCCAGATCCTCGACCAAAAAGGAAGTCCACGATTTAGTTCCTAAATCGAATCCGTAAACTTTGCTGGGAAGCAAGTGGAGATCCTCTTCATCGACTTCAGGGATTTCTTGTTTGCTGAAAAGATTCCAATCCTGAGAACCTTCGCTCGATGAAAGACAACGATAACAACACTCACGGATCGCGTGTATAGCCTGA
The DNA here is from genome assembly GCA_028551335.1 of Armillaria sp. CMW 4456. Classification (NCBI taxonomy): domain Eukaryota; kingdom Fungi; phylum Basidiomycota; class Agaricomycetes; order Agaricales; family Physalacriaceae; genus Armillaria; species Armillaria sp. CMW 4456. The sequence goes on from JANDKJ010000441.1 coordinate 6,742, forward strand.
CTGATTTTCGAAGGCTAGTTTATCGACAATAACTCTTTTCTAAATAACCATTGTAGTAGCCGCAAAGGAAGAAGTTTATGCTCACTTACTCCCTTATCTAATAGCGACAAATTAGTATCAAGTTAGAATGAAGTCGAAAATTGGCCATACATGTCGAATGGTGCAACCCTGAGAAACTGGCATAAATGCGGCCTCGCTCTGCAACAAAATGTTAGTCCATACATGGAATCATACACAGCTTGACATACTAATTAGTTTCTCTTTCATTTCCGAGGTGAGATGGATGACTGGAAGAGAGGATGCTTCTGAAGTTCCCTAAGATTCTTATTAATGACAAGTGGTGTTTCGGATGGTTTCTAAACTCACTTTGAAAATTTTGATACACCTGTTTATTGGTCTACGGTCATACTTATCGCCATCCCAGTACATCCTATAGCCTTTAATATAAAAGTAGCCGTCATCGCCCATACTTGAAGCAGTCGTTTTATTAGTGGACAACCAGTTGGGAACACAGAGCTTACATGTTGTAGGATCTTTCTTCGACCACAAAAGCAATCTAGTTCTCGCAAGTGAGTCTTTTACATGAATAGATTCATCCAAAGTACTGACCGGTTTATGACTTTTGTCCGTCGTGCAGACATGTTCACCGGGTTGGAAAAGATATTGGAGCCTGCCACTATATAAATTTTTCTGTGCTCTCGCATTGTAAGAAGGACTGACAGATCGAATTCGATATGCCCGTAGCTTGTCACCAACTCCAACCGATGAGCCCTAACAAATGGATCAGGGGAGGAAGAGGACGGGCTTCAGACGCATACGTTGGTCGGAATTGTTCCTCGATATATCCCACCAATACGCCAAGATGTTCAGCGGTATCGGCCACTAGTGGTAGAATGTCCGACTTGGCAAGTCCTACGCGATCTCAGTACACCGGTGGTGAAGAATACTAGCGCACATACCATTGTCGAGATCGCTTTTACCCAAACTTTTCAAAAGAGCCAGAATGTCGTCTTTCGTGTAATCTGCTTCTGAGGATACTATGGACTTTGCATCATTCAATTTCTCTCTGAGTTTCTTCAGGCTCGGAAAGAAATATTCGACGTCGGACTCTGGTTCTGCACTGAAAAATCTGTTTCCATAAATCTTTCTGAAACCGAGGTTAAGTGATATCGGTTTGAAGCAATACTAGACGAATTCTACCTCAGGACCAAGAGGAGACTTTTGCTCCAATGAGAGAGCACAATGGTAGGATCAGCTACAGAAACGTAAGTTCGACGAATGATTGGATACGTCGACGCTTCAACGTACCACCTTTCTCTTTATACCTGACGTTCACATAGAAATAGTTGCGTAGGTCCTCCCTTTCCGTCTTGATGGGCTTCACGAAGGTGCTCGGATCGTAGGGAGCCCAATGATGGTTTTGGCAGATCATGTGGCGTTTGAGGTAATGTTCACAGTTTTTGCAGATCATGTGGCGTTTGAAGTAATGTTCGCATTGTACCTCAGTCTTCTTCTTGAGCTCTTCAGCGGCGAGTGCCTCGGCTTCTTCATCTTTTTTCTCGGTTTCATCGTCGTGGGGAGTGTCGACATCATGGTCAGTTTCGTCGTCGTAGTCAGATTCAGAATGAGAAGATACCATCTTGTGACTGTAAATGAAAGTAAAAGGTAGAGTGGGGATTTGAAAGCTCACCTTGATCATGTCGCAAGGTGAGACACTGAAAAGAGAACAAAACAGACAAGATCAACAATAGCGTGTTCGAAGGAAAAGGGAGGAAAGGATACACACGGTATAAGGGATGGTAGTGGTAGGTAAGTAAGTCTGATCAGTACGTTGGGGTTAAAGTACTTGAGATTAGGCTTCCAAAGTAGCACCGGGCAGTTCTTAGTACCGTCCTATCGTGTTCACCGCGTCTGTCGACGTTGCTTACTGCTTCCAAAGCAGCGCCGGGCAGTTCTTAGCGCTGGCCTATCGTGTTCACCACGTCTGTCGACGTTGCTTACTGCTTCCAAAGCAGCGCCGGGCAGTTCTTAGCGCTGGCCTATCGTGTTCACCGCGTCTGTCGACGTTGCTTACTGCTTCCAAAGCAGCGCCGGGCAGTTCTTAGCGCCGGCCTATCGTGTTCGCCGCGTCTGTCGACGTAGCTTACTGCTTCCAAAGCAGCGCCGGGCAGTTCTTAGCGCTGGCCTATCGTGTTCGCCGCGTCTGTCGACGTAGCTTACTGCTTCCAAAGCAGCGCCGGGCAGTTCTTAGCGCTGGCCTATCGTGTTCACCGCGTCTGTCGACGTAGCTTACTGCTTCCAAAGCAGCGCCGGGCAGTTCTTAGCGCTGGCCTATCGTGTTCGAACTCCGAAGTTCACAGCGTCTCTCGACATAGTTCGTCATGACGTTTCATGATGGCGAGCACCCAAGGCTAGGAATCATTTTGCCGGTGCTTGTCGCCCAGCACGCGCAAGTTGCGTACTAACTTCGCCGCATTTCCTTACCAGGAAGCACTGTATTTGCAGGGAATTTCATTCAATGCCGTCTGCACAAGAATCATGAACTGTTCAACGGAGATCTGTGCAGGCGTCTTTTTCTTTACAGGTACCGACATGAATTCGAAGTGGTTCTTTTGCATGGGCGTCTATCCGGGACGTGTCTAATGGACTGTCCCGGAGGCTGTATCATATTACGTCTGAGTGATGTCATTCTGAAGGCGATAGAGACTCATCGACCTACAGCAACTGCGTTACATTATACTTAAGCCCAGGAGCAGGTCGAATGCCCAACTCGCAGCGGCGAACTTGAACCTCCACGGAATCATACTCCGATGAAGATGGTATATCCGAAAGGACCGCCGTCTCTCCTTCCCAAACTTAAACGGCGCTTCGGATGTCCCTGTCCGAGTGCGTGAGGACTGAGTCACAACCATATTTCTCACGAATAGTCGTGCTCTAATTCGATTGCCAACGTGCCAGGGCCGTACATAAAAAGGTTAGTCCAGGGGGTTCCTTGATCCGTGACCACCAGCATGGCCCTAAGTGGCAACTGGTAAAAGGATAGTTCTGTGAGGTGGCAGACAAGGCTCAGTGCATCCCGACGCCTCAGCAGGCTGCACTGTGGGCTCAGGACTAACCCCCTTCACTCCACTCCCTGTTATGTATGCCGTTGAGAGGGACGACGAGCAATGCTCACAGGAGCCAATACACCCCTTTAGTTCACCCCTATGGCAATTCTGCTACTCATACCCAAGAAGGCCATGACACCTAGTGCAGAACACTCCAACTAAAACACCCTACTGACTTTTGAGAAGCCCCAATACCATCCTGTCATGTTGTGCTGATATAAGACACTGAAAATGTATTAACCTCCATACAATGCTCTATGGTCCCCTCTGGCAGACTGCTTGAACTCCCTACAAGTACACCCTAGTGGAATGCAGACATAAATAAGAACAACGAGCATCTGCCAATCTGACCTGGGAGTCCCTGTACAGATGTGTACTATCCGTCCTCCAGAACAAGCTAGACAAAGCAGAAGAATCATAACCAAACAATGACAAACACCCACAGAAAGGAAGCACTCACCTGATTGGATGACTGCCATGACCACAGCAACACAAAGAATAACATGACAAAGAATCCCCCCCCCCCCCCCCCCTCAAACAAAGGAAACATATTGTTAGACGCAACCTTCATGTGACTCTTAACAATGACAAACAACTGGTTACTTTGTGCTCAAGTATTCCTGGTGCATCACTCACTAGCATGAAGATGAGGCTAAGGCTTTAGTCTTGGCTAAAGAGTGAGCCTGTCTGGTGTAGGTTGGTATGTTTATAACTTAGCTCGAGGCTGGTTTTCTACCAGCAGAGCATTGCTACTTAAATACAGGTTTTGTATACTACTGTTGTGCACTATTTAGGCACCAGTGTTTGGCCAGCAAGAAGGGTCCAGGTGTCACTTGAGTGGAGGAAGGTTAGTATGTTCAAAGGGAAACCCAAAATGGGACATAAAGGAGAAGCATGTTGATGGGATTGAAGGAGTGAGAGGGTCAATTCAATGATTGGGTGGCTAGGGTGACATCAGTGTTGGGGTTAGGTCAAAAGGGGCTAAAATCATAACATCACCCCCTCATTAAGACAGTTGTCCTGACTGTCAGGGTGCCCACCCATTACCACTGTTTCAGAAGTCATTGATGGATTCCTGTGTGTGTTTGAGCATGTCTTCTTGCACCCACTGGTTTTCTTCATCTGGGTATCCATGCCATTTGAGCAGGTAGTCAGTCATGATTCATAATGGTTGTCCCCTCTTCCCTCATACTTGGTGTTCTCAACTATTGAGGATAGCCTCTACTTCATATTCTTCCTTGTCATTGATGATGTCCTGTGGCAGTGGGGGTGTGGTTTTTTGCGATGGGGATACAGAGGGTACATAGGGGGTCAGAAGGGCTTCATTGAACACTCCTAGTGGCCTTTCACCAAACCAAACATTCCACACAAGCCCATATATACTTTATTGGGGTTTTCTGACATTTTCTGACCTTAATGACTTGATGTTGAGGTGATGCAGCTAATTTTGACTTATCTCCTCAGCTTTAAACCAGCCTAAACCAAAAGAAGAAGTAGGGTGTAATACCAACATCAGGGGCATTAGCGCATCAAGTCGCATAGGTGCAGTCACAAGCACAGACCAGTAATATTGATGGCCTGGTCTTATAGGGGCTCAGTAACAGCAATTTGACAATTTCTGCAGCAAGTACACCCAGTGGGGACTTAGGGCCAATAATTGGTTATTGCTGTATAACCACAGGACTTAGATGCACACACTACCTAAAGGGTACTGTCACGATTTTAACCCCTAATTGTGTCATGAGGCAACCCCTATCGGAATGGTTCTAACCCCAGAGCATGCCACTTAGCGACGACTCAAAAAGCGCTTCACGACCTGCTGTCTAGTCAGAAGGTCAGAAATTCTCTCTCTATCTTTGCTATCCTTGCCATCTTTGGAACTCTCTTTCAATGTACCATTACACTTCGTCCAGCTGATGCTCCGGACCCTTCTCGCTGGCCAAACACCAGTGCCTAAATAACAGACAACAGTAGTATACCGCTTGTGTATTTAAGTAGCATAGCTTGCGCTGGTAAAACCCCAGCCTCGAGCTAAGTTAATTCATACCAACTTACTTGGAACTCACTCCACTCTCTAAAAGCCAAAGAGTCAAGACATTAGTCTCGACTTCATGCTAGCATTTGACGCACCGGGAATACTCGAACGCGAAGTAGCTGGTTGTTTGTCATTGTTAGAGATCATGTGAAGGTTGGGTCTAACAATTAGCTCGAGGCTTCCTCACCCTCTCTTCCTTACATGCTCGTCGTGAAGGAAAAGACCATATGACCTCCAACCCAAGCCTAGCCGTCCTTACCATCCCTGCCATTATTGGGCTCCTAGCCTTGCTAGGGATCCTCTGGTACTACTATTGACTTATCATTGACTGTCTCCTCCCTATTGTCGCCTTTGCAACAGATTCTATGTCATCTTCCCATGCAGGGCAGGGCATGGGACCAGCCCTTGGAGCTGGACCAGACCTAGCTCAGCACCCAGAAGTTGACGAAGACGTGGAAAGAGCGTTTCCACCTAGGCCAGCGACGCCCCTCCCCATCTTCGCCTGACCAAGGCATGCCTACCCCCCATTGTCCAGCGCCACCCCCTCCTCGCCCCTCCCGGATCCCCCGACTGATCCCACTGGAGGAGATCCAAGCAGTGACACCCCTGCAGCCATCCCCGATCCCCTGCTCGCATGGACCTTGCTGACTTCTACTGATGAGCAAGGGAGGCAAGGGTTATTCGGGGCAGGGACGAGTGCCGAACAGGTAATCAGAGAGTACGAGGCGACACACCCAACCAGCCCACAAGCCAGACCCTCCCATGCAAGAAGGTCCAGCGACACCCTCCGACCCCCAGTCTATGTTTTACATCTCCTTATCATCATCGGAGGTACCAGAATGACCCTCACAAACGAGCCGGTCATCCCGCGAAACTTACGAACAAGCCCTAGGTTCTTTCCCTCTGACCACTCCACCCCCATTTCCATCCCCATTCCTCACCCCCGACGAGTCTGCCCAGTCCCCTGTGGGTGACCCCCACATCCCCTTCCCAAGCAGCAGCCAGTCCACCCCCATCTCTCAACCATACTGGCGCCCCCAGCCCCAGCCCCAGCAGTCAGTCTCCCAGCGAGCGAGACCTCATTCCTCCCATTCGATCCCCAGGCGACACTGACAGCGATGGAGGAATCAACTCCGACACCTCAGTGGAGCTGGGGCTCTTCCCCGACCCCTTCGCTCCTTCCTCGGGTCTGGATACTCCAACCCATGCATCGACCTCACCGATGACGAGTAGGGCCGAAGAAGCAATCATGTGGGATGAAGTAGAAGTGTATATACAAATAGCTGATCCGGTGGTAGCACAGTTGACGAACATCGTGGACACCTTTGGAGGTGGTATGGGAGTATTTTCTTAATTTAGCAGCTGATCAATACCGATATATAACCAGTTTCCTGGCTGAACGGCCCATTGGAGACCGAACGAATCCCCATGATGAGGAGATCGTGACCTGAAGATTCCTTAATCAGGCCAAAAGTAGGGCCGCTGATCATATCAATCAAAGCGAAGGAAGTTACCGAATCATGCTGGTAGCCGCAGCCAGCCCGGAATCAGCTGGACCCTCCCATGTGCAGCCACCCCTGCAGGGAGGAGTCGAAAGGAAGGACCGTGTCCAGTACCCAGCCCCGGAAGGAAACGAGACCCTTCACAGGACTCCACCGGGTCCTGGGAGAAGAAGAGAGAAAGAAGAAAGAAGCCTTGGCCATAAAGCTCGAACGAGAGCTGAAGGCCATCAAGAATCCCAAGCTCGCCGCCAGCAAACCCAACCCAGGATGGGTACCCAGAAGAAGGGCATGGCAGATGGCTCTCCCCACACCCCTCGCACATGTGACCTCGCTTCACTACCAGACTATCCCAATTGACGGATACTGCTGGACCAACCCGAAGGACCCAAACATGGTGTCTCGGCTTTTGACTAAACGTACAAACCAATCCTTGTAAAAACCCCCGACCCCTATCGTCTGGTGTTGCTTGTTTTTGCATAAGCTTTCTGATCTGCGACTTCAGAACTCTACTGTCGATTCCACCGGGTATTTCACCGAATGCCACAGTCGTGGGCCGTCTCCCACATGTCCTAGGAGGAGCTGTCAAAGACTGGACTCGTCACCCTCAGTCTCAGTCTCATCTCCTCAATTCTGCATCCTGATTCCCATCCTGGATCGACTTCCAACGAGCCCTCTGGTCTTTGAGGACCCTGTCAACTGGAAAAGCACCATGCAGCCATGGAAACCTGAAATGGTCGGTATCATGTCGACGGCAAGGAGACCTGGCCTACCGAGTACTTCTGGTCTCGAGAACCTGGCCATCTGCCAGACTATGGTGATGCAACAGGAGAGCATGACCTTTATTTCATGGCCCTGAAGGCCGGAGTCTGATGAGATGTCTCGGCTCCGAATCTCATGACATTCATATTAGTACCAAATTCCTACTACGACTGTCAAACACTGCATCAAGAATAACGACGAACACCGACCTGCTGCAACAAGGTCGTAAACAGCATGCTTGCACCTATCAGCCAATTCCTGACATCACTGCCAAGCCGAGACAATTTCGATATCAGAAGATCACAATAGAGCTGCCCAGGCTCTGTGGGCCACTGATCAATACTTACGGCTGGTTTCAAAACCGGTCCGATCCTCACAATAGACTGACCAGTTTGCAAGCCCATCCAGACAGAATTCAGTCTGCTATAATTGTAATGAGAAGGGGCATGATAGCGAAAAGTTACAAAGCCAAACTGACAAACTTCGTGACCCTCGAGATGCTTCACCCCAGGTCCATGACTATAAAACCTTGAGAGGTGAGTACTCATAGTTTTCAGATGACTTGAACACTGCTCAAGTGCTAGAAGGATGGAAACCATGCAGAGACCAAGCTGTCAGCTTTAAGAACTCCGACTTCAATGCAGCGTCTCAGCTTAGGAACTATGTCAGTGTGCTCGGCTTTGTACTACCTTAGCATCACCCATGTAGGATTCTGAAAGAAGCAAATCACTATATGTATTGGATTGGACAAAAAGCTCAAATTGCTGAGTTGAAGTCCCAAGGATTGGAACGGATGTAGTATGTGACCGTTCCATAACAGATATAGGAGAGTAACTTTGCAGGTCTGGTCAAATTAAATTTAGGTGGGCATATTGAAAGATATAACCCGATGGCGGCATTGTGAGTATATTTCAAGCAAATAATACTAGCCATAGGAATTGCAATTTCCCTGACTATAGGCACCAGCAGGTCTTGTGAAACCGATTATTCACCTGGGTGCCTGGAGATTGACCCAGTTTGCCTAATTAGATGAACAAGATATTATTCACAACCTCTTCCTTAAGAGATATCTCTTGGAAACCTGATTCCTAAATGGGACTGGTCAAGTGCTATTTGGATGCTCAAGCCACAGACAGCAATGACACATACCTTCCAAAGTCCCACTGGCTGTTTGTGATACCGACTAATCCGTCAATGCTGTGCACATTCAAGCTTCCCTATCCAGTTTCCCAGCTTCTAGACTCGCTCACTCACCAGACCTGACACAGAGACCGCCTTTGATGTCAAAGTGACAATCGGAACTGTCTGAATCATGCTTAGTAATTCTTCCTACCAGACTGACCGGAAGTACTGCACTCAAGGACAAGCCAGCCAAGCTGTAGCAAAGGACATTCGTTGAAGAAGGCACAATGACGTAGTAGTTGAAGTTGGTGGAATCGTGGAAAAGCCCTATCAGAAGTATATCAAGCTCAGCTTTGCATCTGCCACCCAAGCCTGTGTTGCTACGATTGGATTCAAGAAGGGATGAAATCTGTTCCGGATCAACTAACCCAATGGATCTTCGAATAGAGGCTGCCATTCCACTGGCGACCCACACCCTCACATGAACCCAGACCTCAGATCACTACCAGACTGGGAACAGGCATACCAGGGCATGCCACCCACCAACCCTGAGGATCAAACATGGTCATCGGCCGAACCGACTAAATGTAAAACCCATCCTTGTAAAACCCTGGACCCCTTCACTGGCGAATCCGATGATATCCTTGTTTCATATGCGACTGCGAACTCTATTTCCAAACGTTTGACCAGGATTCTTTGCTGATGCCAACAAAGTCGTATTCACACCTCCCACATGCCCGGACTAGCCAAGGACCTGGTTGTCACCCTCCAGAAATGACCTGATTCTGTGACCAGGGACCATCACCGGTTCCCATTTGAAGCTCCGACTTGCAGCGAGCCCTCATCGCCCACTTTGATGACATGGCCATCAAGGAAAAGCACCACATGGCCATGCACAAACCTACCCCCTGGCAGGTCGGGCAGGAGACCATGACCGAGTACTTCCAGAAGCTCGAGAACCTAGCCGTCAAAGGCAGGATCCGAGACGTGATTGGGGAACAAGACCAGCTGACAATGGCCTTGAAGGCCGGAATACTTGGATGGGATGGTAAACGAATCTCATGACTAGAATACAGTCCTGAATGGCTACATCAACGAATGTGAAGGATATGGATCTAACATCAAGAGCACGATTACGAAGACGTCAATGTGCAAAGGTGGGGGTAAGACAGTATGCACCATCTCCCCTTGACCAACCAGGAGTAGATACCCACCATTGAAAAGTGAGGAATAGTGTGCAAACGACTCCCACAGCCCCATGTTCACTGACCACAATACCCTCCGGCGACAGGAGGACCAAAGATTCATGAACTTAGGATTTTGGTCAGGTGGAATCCCTATGGATGGTAATCATAGACTCCGAACCGACAGGCACATCTTCATAGACTGGCAAGTGTCATGATTTTAACCCCTAATTGCATCACGAGAATAACCCCTATTCCATACCTTAACCCCAGACATATCATTTAGCCGCTCAGTCAGCGCCTTGCCCCTCTTGCTCGTCTAACTCCATTCGATTCCCTCCCTATCCTTGCTATCCTCGCCATCTTTGGAACTCTCTTTCAATGTACCATTATGCTTCATTCAGCTGACACCTCCGGACTCTTCTCGCTGGCCAAACACCGGCGCCTAAATAACAGACAACAGTAGTATACGACTTGTGTATTTAAGTAGGACAGCTCGTGCTGGTAAAACCCCAGCCTCACGAATTTCTATTGAGCTAAGTTAATTCATACCAACTTACTTGGAACTCACTCCACTCACTATAAGCCAAAGAGTCAAGACCTTAGTCTTGACTTCATGCTAACAGGTTGATGCACCGGGAATACTCGAACGCGAAGTAGCCGGTTGTTTGTCATTGTTAGAGATCACGTGAAGGTTGGGTCTAACAATTAGCTCGAGGCTTCCTCACCCTCTTTTCCTTACATGCTCGACGTGAAGGAAAAGACCGTATGACCTCTGCCCCAAGCCTAGCCGTACTCGCCATCCCTGCTGTCATTGGGCTCCTAGCCTTGCTAGGGATCCTCTGGTATTACTATTGACTCATCATTGACTGCCTCCTCCCCTGTCATCGCCTTTTTTAACAGATTCTATGTCATCTTCCCATGCAGGGCAGGGCATGGGCCCAGCCCTTGGAGCTGGACCAGACCTCGCTCAACACCCAGAAGTCGACGAAGACGTGGAAAGAGCGTTTCCACCTAGGCCAGCGATGCCCCTCCCCGTCTTCGCCCGACCCAGACATGCCTACCCCCCATCGTCCAGCACCGCCCCCTCCTCACCCCTCCCGGATCCCCCGACTGATCCTGCTGGAGGAGATCCAAGCAGCGATGCCCCTGCAGCCATCCCCCGATCCCCTGCTCGCGTGGACCTTGCAGACTTCTACCGGCGAGCATGGGACGCAAGGGTTATTCGGGGCAGGGACGAGTGCCGAACAGGTAATCAGAGAGTACGAGGCGACACATCCAACCAGCCCACTGCCGGACCCTCCCATGCAAGAAGGTCCAGCGACACCCTCCGACCCCCAGTCTACGTCGACTACATCTCCCTATCATCATCATCCATACCAGCGACGACCCTCACAAACGAGCTGGTCATCCCACGACTCTCAACAGGCCCCGGGCGCTTTCCCTCTGACCACTCCACCCCCAGCACATCCCCATTCCTCACCCCCCACGAGTCTGCCCAGTCCCCTGTGGGTGACCCCCGCATCCCCTTCCCAAGCAGCAGCCACCCTGCCCCCATTCTCAACCATACTGGCGGCCCCAGCCCCAGCCCCAGCAGTCAGTCTCCCAGCGAGCGAGACCTCATTCCTCCCATTCGAACCCCAGGCGACACCGATAGTGACGGAGGAATCAACTCCGACACCAGTGGAGCTGGGGCTCTTCCCCGACCCCTTCGCTCCTTCCTCGGGTCTGGCTACTCCAACCCATGCATCGACCTCACCGACGATGAGTAGGGCCGAAGAAGTGGTCATGTGGGATGAAGTAGAAGCGTATATACAAATAGCTGATCCGACGGTAGCAGAGTTGATGAACATCCTGGACACCCCGGAGGCGGTATGGGAGTATTTTCTTAATTTAGCAGCTGACCAATATCGATACATAACCAGTTTCCTGGCCAAAGCGGCCAGTAGGAGAACGAACGAACCCACGAGATGAGGATCTCATCACTCGAAGAATTCTTAATCAGGCCAAGACCAGGGCCGCCGATCACATCAATCAAAGCGAGGAAACTACCGAATCACGCTAGTAGCTGCAGCCGGACCGGAATCAGCTGGACCTTCCCATGTGCAGCCACCCCTGCAGGGAGGAGTCGAAAGAAGACCACGAGGCGAGACCCAGCCGCCAGAAGGAAGGAAGAGACCCTTCACAGGACTCCACTGGATCATGGGAGAAGAGGGAGAAGAAGAAGGAACTAGCCGTAAAGCTCGAACGAGAGCTGAAGGCGGTTCGAGCCGAGCTCGCCGCCAGCAAACCAAACCCAGGATGGATACCAGAAGAAGGACATGGCGATGGCTCCCCTCACCCCTCGCATGACCCAGACCTCGCCTCACTACCAGACTACCCGAGCCGACCACCGGGGATGCCACCCACTAACCCAGGACCAAACATGGTCATCGGAGACTTCCGACTAAACGTAAAACCCATCCTTGTAAAAACCCCGGACCCCTTCACTGGCGAATCCGACGACATCCACCGCTTCATCTGCGACTGCGAACTCTACTTCCAGATGTTCGCAGGATTCTTCGCCGATGCCAACAAAGTCGTCTTCGCCTGTCTCCCACATGGCCAGGACAAGCCAAGGACTGGTTCGTCACCCTCCAACGCGACCTCATCTCCCGAACCAGGGGACACCACCGATTCCCATCCTGGATCGACTTCCAGCGAGCCCTCATCGCCCACTTTTGAGGACCTGGCCGTCAAGGAAAAGCACCATGCGGCCATGCTAAACCTAAAGTGGCAGGTCGGGAAGGAGACGGCGACCGAGTACTTCCAGAAGCTCGAGAACCTGGCCGTCAAGGCCGGACTCCGAGATGCGACAGGCGAACGAGACCAGCTAACGATGGCCCTGAAGGCTGGAGTCCCAGAAGGGAATGGTGAACCGGATCTCGGACATTGGCATACTGGTACTGAATGGCTACTACGAATGGAAGAATCGCATCAAGAGCAACGACGAACACCGACAGCGCAACAAGGTCGTAAACAGCATGCTACACCCGGGACGACCCATGACAACCACTCACCCTGCCAAGCCGCCCCCGCCTACGAGCCCAACGGCACCGACCACGATACCCTCCGGCGACAGGAGGACCGGGACGGGGACGACTTATGGCGGCCAAGGACGCCCCATGGATGTCGACCGACTCCGAGCCTGCGATGAAGGGAGATGTTATAACTGCAATGAGAAGGGGCATATAGCGAAAAGGTGCCCACAGCCGAAGGTAGATAAGAACCAGACTCCGACGAACTCGTGCCCAGATATGCGAGATCATCAGCCGATACGAGGACGAATATAGCATGCACCAGAAGACTTGGCGTCCACCTCTGGAATCGAGGAAGTAAAAGGGTAGGCCGGTGTGTGAGCGACTCTGCGCAACCGGCCTGAAAAGAATATAATAGTGTGTCACCGACATCTTGTACTAGTACTTATGCATGAAATGTAGGATCCGAGAAGCCGAATACACCTATGACTAAACAAAAAGAGTCGAAACCCAGACAGCCGAAGGACCGGCAGGAACGGAGACATGCGACCGTTCCTGCAACCGTACCAACCGAACCTGCCGAAACCTTAGGCTACCTGCTGAGGGTGTGGCCGAGGTGACCCCGACCCTCGGCAGAAGAGCTAGCAGGGAAGCCCTCCCCACAGGTCGCAAGCGTCCCAGCGAGCAAGAACAAGACTGCTAACCCGACTAGCGATGGGGGCCGAACGGGGGCCTGCATGCCCCATATGACCAGCAAAGTACCCATCCCACACCCCTCCTTCCCCTACCACTTCTGAAATGGGAAATGGACTATGCGCCCTTGGGACCATGCCACAGGCGTCATAGTAGGACTCACCACCGACGAACAACCCCCAGAGCCAATGCCCACACCCGAATACCCCCACGACCCCAAGGAGTGGCTCAAGCCTTGGGGCGCCGAATGGGTCTGGCGCTCCCTCTTCGCCAGTCATGCCTGCAGCCACCGGCACCTTAAGGTGCTGGGTGCACAAGGACCGCCAGCGGGAAGTGACCGACGACCTCATTCGGTGCCTATGAGCCGCCTCACGATCTAAAGCCCTGGAATGGCTTGAGGAACTTAAACAGCCAAGACGATTTGTTCATGCCGCCCAAGCACGAGGAAAGGATCTACTGGTACCAATCCAGCTGGAGACGTTGGAAAGAAGGAAGACCATTGACACAGTGGCCCTGGTGGACAGCGGATGCACCGGGAGCTCCATCAATCGGGCCTTCGTCGAAAAACATAACCTTGCCACCCGAGCCACTGGCCCACCCCATACCAGTGTTCAATGCTGATGGAACCAGGAACCAGGCTGGCGAGATCAATGCCTTCGTCGAAGTCCGCCTCCGAATCGGCGACCACGACGAGCGGATAGACCTCGCAGTCACTGACCTAGGAGACAAGGACGTCTTCCTAGGTCATGACTGGCTCGTCCGACACAACCCCTTTGTCAACTGGAGCACGGGCAAGATCACCTTTGCCTGCTGCCAATGCTGACAAAACCCCCTCACTCCCCCCGACGCCGATGAGACAGACAGATGGGATGAAGAACTCGAAGAAGGAGACACAATCCTCGCCATCGACATGACCGAGGAAATAAGGCTGCGAGCGCATGTCGCGAATGACCTCGCCGCCTCAGACTATGCGACCCGACCCGAGCGGACCTTCGAAGAAATGGTCCCTGAATGGTGTCGGGACTTCAAGGACCTATTCGCCAAAGAAAACTTCGACGAACTACCTGCACGCAAACCCTGGGACCATGCGATCGAACTAATCCCAAATGCCAAAGCCACCCTAGACTGCAAGGTCTACCCCCTCAGCCCGCGAGAGCAGGAGGAGCTGGATCGCTTCCTCGACGAGAACCTGGCCACCGGCAGGATCCGAGCCAGCAAGTCGCCCATGGCATCCCCCTTCTTCTTCGTCAAGAAGAAGGATGGGAAGCTCTGACCAGTGCAGGACTACCGAAAGCTCAACGAGATGACGATCAAAAACCGCTACCCACTCCCGCTCATCTCCGAGCTGATGGACAAGCTGAAGGGGTCCCGCTACTTCACCAAGCTGGATGTCCGGTGGGGGTATAACAACGTGCACATCAAAGACAGGGACGAGTGGAAGGCGGCCTTTCGCACTAATCATGGGCTCTTCGAGCCGACCGTAATGTTCTTCGGGCTAACAAACTCGCCCGCCACCTTCCAGTGGATGATGAACGACATCTTCCATGAACTGATAGCCACCGGCAAGGTGACCATCTACCTTGATGACATCCTCATCATGTCCAGCGGCCGAGCGGAACACCGATGCCTGGTATGGGAGGTATTGAAGACCCTACGAAAACACCACCTGTATCTCAAAGCAGAGAAGTGCAGTTCGAGACGCTTGAAATGGAATATTTAGGGGTCATTGTCAGCGAAGGGGCCATTCGCATGGACGTGGTAAAGACGAAGGGGATTACCGAATGGCCCATGCCCACCAAGAAAAAGGAGCTGCAGTTGTTTCTCGGATTCACAAACTTTTATCGACAATTCATCTGTGACTACAGCAAGATTGTGTGACCAATGACAAAACTAATGGGGAAGGAGCCCTGGGCATGGGGAGCAGCACAGCAGCAGGCATTCGAAGAATTGAAGCGCAAGCTAGCGGAGGATGTGATACTAGCCATACCCATGGACGAAGGAAAGTTCAGGATCGAGGCCGACTCTAGCGAGGGAGCGATCGGCGCAGTGTTGTCCCAACAACAGGGCACCGCCTGGAGACCGGTAGCATTCCTCTCCAAAGCCCTGACAGTAACCAAGCGAAACTACGAGATTTACAACAAGGAGTTGTTAGCCATCATGCATGCCCTCAGCAAGTGGAGGCACTACCTCATGGGGGCAGCACAGACATTCGAGATCTGGTCTGACCACCAAAACCTCCAGTACTTCCGACAGCCGCAGAAGCTAAATCGACGACAAGCCCGATGGGTCACAGAACTGGCCGAATATCACTTCACCCTACACCACAAGCCAGGAACCGCCAACCGCAAGGCCGACCTCCTAAGCCGAAGGGCCGACCACGACCAGGGTGGCAATGACAATCGAGAAACCATCATATTACCAGACAAGTACTTTGTAATGCCAGCACACATCTGAGCCCTGCAGATGCCGACAAAGGGGAAAGTGGAGGAGAGGATCGAGGAAGCAACAAAGGACTCAGCTCGTTGGGACAAAGGGGTCGCTGACTCACTCAGCCACGCCAGAGGAATTGAGCAATGAGGAGGATTGCTCTTCTACAACGGCAGAATATATGTTCCCCCCGAAGCCACACTTTGAGGCAACATAATCTCCTACCACCATGACCACGTCATGGCAGGACATCCCGGCATTGCCAAAACTAAGGAGCTCATACAACGCGATTATTGGTGGCCACGCTTGGGGAAGGACATCAAGAGATACATCAAAGGATGCGATGCCTGTCAAAGAACCAAAACCATAACGCATCCCAAGCTGGCCCCGCTACACCCAAACGAGATCCCAAGTGAGCCATGGACTCATATCTCAGTAGATATGATGACAGGCCTCCCCAAGTCAAATGGCCACGATGCCATCCTCCTCATTGTCGACCGATTCTCCAAACAAATCATCCCGGTCGCATGTGACACCGAACTATCGTCGCAGGGGTGGGCCCAAATCCTACAAGACCATGTGTACGCACACCACAGGATGCCCACAAAGATCATAAGTGACCGAGGGCCCCAATTCGTCTCGAAATTCCTCAAGGAGTTATACTGACTCCTCGACATCAAAGGCAACCCCTCCACCGCATATCACCCCCAGACTGATGGACAAACGGAACGTGCAAATCAGGAAGTCAAAAAATACCTCCGACTTTTCATCAATCACTGCCAAAACGACTGGGTCGACTGGCTACCTCTCGCCACCTTCCAGCACAATAATCGCGTGCACTCGGCAACCAGCAAAAGTCCATTCTTCGTCAATCACAGATGTCACCCTCGGATAACTGCCGACAGCACCCCTCGACAAGCAGAATGACCCCGTAGCCATGGACTTCGCTGCCGAAATGAAGAAGATACATGAACGAGACAAAGGCCGCACTGGAGAAGGCGGCACAGCAGATGAAGACCACATACGACGACACAAACGACCAGCCACGGACTACCAGGTGGGCAATAAGGTCTGGCTAGACACAACAAACCTACACCTACCCGACCAAAGAAGAAACTCGACGACAAACGAGTAGGGCCCTTCCCAATCCTAGCCACAATAGGAGCCTCAGCATACAAACTCAAACTACCCGAGAAATAGCGAATCCACCCAGTCTTTAACGAATCACTACTAATGCCTTATACTGCACCAGCATTCCCATCTCAAACAACAATACCACCACCACCACCAGACATTATTAACGATGAAGAAGAATACAAAGTAGAAGCAATCGTCGACAGCAGACACCAGACGAGTCAGAGGAAAGAAAAACCAACCATCCCGACTAGTAACAGACTACCTAGTCAAGTGGAAGGGTTACTCTGATGAAGAGAACCAATGGGTAAGAGAGGACCTACTCAAACACGCAACCGACGCAGTCGCGGACTTCATAAAATCGCAACAGTTGTCCAATAGCGGTTGTGGCAGTCGGGATGACTGCCTTAACAGGGGGGTAATGTCATGATTTTAACCCCTAATCGCATCACGAGATAAGCCCCTAATCATACCTTAACCCCAGCACACCACTTAGCCACCTAACCGGCACCTCGCACCTTTCGCTCCTTTAACCCCGTTCAATTCTCTCACTATCTTTGCTCTCCTCCTCATCTTTGGAACTCCCCTTCAACGTACTATAATGACTCGTCCAGCTGACACCTCAGACTCTTCTCGCTGGCCAAACACTGGCATCTAAATAATGGACAACAGTAGTATATGACTTGTGTATTTAAGTAGCATGGCTCGCGCTGGTAAAACCCCAGCCTCGAGCTAAGTTAATACATACCAACTTACTCGGAACTCACAACCTGCTAAAAGCCAAAGAGTCAAGACATTAGTCTCGACTTCACACTAACAAGTGACTCCACCAGGAATACTTGAACGCGAAGTAGCCGGTGTTTGTCATTGTTAGAGTCACGTGAAGTTTGGGTCTAACAAGATCCATAAGGAACTATTAAGTTCTGATTAAGGAACAGCACCAGCTTCACCACACATAGAAGAATCAGTTTTTGGAGGATACCAAGTTGGTCCTATTGAAAAGCAAATACTGAGGACCAGTTTCAGCTTCCAGCGAAGAAGTACCATTAGGAACAGCATCCACTGTTGTTAAAGAGAATCGTTTGATCACAGTTCACCATTAGAACCACCCAGTTGACCAGGTTCTTCCACAGTTCCCATTGTTTTCTGCATTTTAAAGATCATCTTAATCCATTACCTCCACTGAAGAATAATCGAATCCAGTTAATACTGCAGCAGCTACATCATCTACAATGTCAACAGCAGCTACCACATCTATGCCATTCAGGAGGAGAAGAGTGCTCCTAATATTATCGAAAAGTCAGTCCAGGACGAGAATTGGCTTGTTATATTCAGTGATATAGAAGGACTTTTGACAAGCATTCTATAAGGGAGCTCTAGACTCCACCATCACATTATCACATCAGGAGCTATATTCGTTATCACCAGCAATCAGGGAGATGATTAAAGAGGACAATACCAGGAGGAAGATCCCTCATTTCATGGAACAATTCCAAGAAGGAGATAGTGCTACCATTCACCAGACCCGAGACGATCGAGATCAAAGTCAAGAACCTGGATAATAGCGACAAGGAAAAGAGTTGCTTTATAGCATGCCAGAGAAATTTGTTCAGACTCTAGCATCATGGAAATACTATCATTTCACCAGGAAACCACCAGAAGGATCCTCAGTCATTCCAGATCCCTATGAAGCTCATATAAAGAAAGGCAGAAAAGACCGGTCCTTTAAAATTTCCAGTGGATTCTACACCATTAAGGTCGATTGTACCCGTTATTGACAATCAGCTTAAAGTCGAGTGCATCATTGACCCCGACAAAATCTATGAAGCAAGTTGTTTCATTTTACAAGGCACCAATAAAGGAGAACTCATTGATATATGACGATTATTCATATACCCCATGCGAGTCAGGTCCAATGGACTGCCAGAATCATTCTTATTCTAACCAGACCACCTATTCGAGTTCAAAGAAGATCCAGTTACAGGTTACAAGTTGGAGCAC
Organism: Armillaria sp. CMW 4456; assembly: GCA_028551335.1. Lineage (NCBI taxonomy): Eukaryota > Fungi > Basidiomycota > Agaricomycetes > Agaricales > Physalacriaceae > Armillaria > Armillaria sp. CMW 4456. The sequence goes on from JANDKJ010000441.1 coordinate 25,723, forward strand.
GGCAATCAGCAGCTGACATTCTACTTGGAGAGACCATTGACAGTTGACCCAGAGTATTGTTCGATATCAGTGAGCACAGCAGAGATACCCAAATATTACAGGAATTGGATATCAGCAAGGAGGATACCAGAAGGACCTGCAGAGCAATTTCCCAACACTTCCATGGGATCAGAAAGTTTTGTGGTGACGTCTAGGTCACTACTTGGGAATGTTGACCAATTGAGGAAATGACAAAAGCAGATAAATGCCGAAGAGATCAGGATTATGCATTAGACGCTGATCTACAGGACCAAATGGTTACCTTAGAAATATTCCAGGCAGATGGCTAAAGGACAAATTTGAAGAATGGCACAGACAAAACCCATTCAGACCGGCTTTCAATCTATGATGAACACCATTATTCCACCAATTCCCAGACCCATCGACAATCTTTTTCCTGTAATGCCGAAACCCCTTTCATATCACAGTTATTAAATACGACAATCCCTAGGCATTGATGTTCACAGAAAAGACTAGAGGATTTATTGGCCCATTCAGAAGCTATCGAAAAGGAAATTTGAGGCATAAAGCAGTTCATTCACATTGCCAATGAAGATAATACTGAGATCGAAATGCCAACAGACAATATGCTCAGACAAGTTGTAGTGGAAGTACCTTGACTTAAAAGAGGCACACCAAGGAAAGCCGTACTGGAAATATTGAAGAAGCCAGTTTTGCCACAGAGAGAGGCACCTAGAGTTGATGAGATAGCCGAAGAAGAAGAGGCAATCCTAGGCCCACAGAGACTGGCAGTGATCGACCAAGGAAAAGTAATGCCGAGCAATAGTGAGACAATGCCGACAGTTACGAAAAAGGAAAATGTGATACTGCCACAGACTCAGGAGGATGATGAAAGCACTGCCGCTATTATAGAGTCATATTCTCCCAGCTCCATGGAGAATATTACTCCAGACACCACCGAAGGATCTTCCATCAACCCCACGTCTGTTGCAGTTAAAGACAGAGTACCCCAACTCATTCCTGAAGATATTCATCCATTTGCATCAGCAAAACCACCTACATATGCACCACCAGCAGTTCACAATGCCGGAGCTAAACCCGACATTCACAAACGTCCAAAGGAAAACGAACCAGCATATAATATTCGAGCGCCAATAGAAGGAATTAATGTGGCAAGGGAGGTCTATGAGTGAGCTCTAGACTCCACCATCACATTATCACATCAGGAGCTATATTTGTTATCACCAGCAATCAGGGAGATGATTAAAGAGGACAATACCAGGAGGAAGATCCCTCATTTCATGGAACAATTCCAAAAGGAGATAGTGTTACCATTCACCAGACCTGAGACGATCAAGATCAAAGTCAAGAACCTGTATAATAGCAACAAGGAAAAGATGTTGCTTTATAGCATGCCAGAGAAATTCATACAAACTCTCGAGCATCACGGAAATACTATCATTTCACCGAAACCACCAGAAGGATCCTCAGTCATTCCAGATCTCTACGAAGCTCGTATAAAGAAAGGCAAAAAGATCGGTCCTTTAAAATGCACTGTGGATTCTATTTTGTTAAGGTCGATTGTACCCATTATCGACAATCAGCTTAAAGTCAAGTGCATCATTGACCCCAGATCACAAGTTATTTCGATGTCAGAGGCAGTTTGCCTTCAACTAGATATATGACCCATCCATCATTTTGGAAATGCAGTCCGCCAATGGAACCATGAATCATTCCTTGGGACTAGCAAGAAATGTTGCATTCCAGTTTGGAGAAATCACATTATATTTACAAGTTCACATTATTCGGCAATCAGCATATGACATTCTACTCGGAAGACCATTCGACACATTGACCCAGAGTATTGTTTGGAATTATGCTGACGAGAACCAGACTATTACCATTCACGATCCTAATACCGGAAGGACAGCCACAATCCTGACAGTTCCATGTGGAAAGCCGAGGATTTCAGACGTCTCTTCCCAGACTTGGGAAAATTTACTACATGGAATTACAGAAGATAAAGACGAGGAGATCGCCCTCATTATCGAATTAGACACCGATCAAGAACCAAAAATTATCGCTTATGCAACATCAGAATCTTTCGATGAATTTCAGACTTCAAGACAATATTTATCAGCTTGTGACCCTAATATATTCCCCATTCCACCAGCTATTTCTACACATTCACTATGGTCGACCAATGCTACAGAACCAGAAATAATACCGACGAGAATTGTACCACCGAAATTTCATATTCCCACCAATCGAAATCATGAAATCCCTATTTATTCGAGTTCTACACCTCAAATTATGCAAACCGCCATTATTCCGCCATTCGATTATATGTATAATTTATATGGATCCAATATCCTTGGAGACCAGTCAAAGGAGCCATGGTTTACAGACAAAGTATCAGTCTTTGCCGGTAAAAAGTACAAGCCAGTTGCTTTAAAGACAAAGCCTGTGCTTTCTACTTTACCCGACAAATTTCGAATCGTTCGACATATAGAAGGAGACCCATTGGTGAGAATTCCATTGTTATCTCCGAACCCACCGCCATTTTCACCGACAGAAAGATATACCCAGGAACGAAAAGAATATATCGATTCCATTCATAACGACGAGTTTTTATGGCCGGCAGAAGTAGAGCTTATGCATCACTTTATGACTGTGCAGGATGAAGCTTTTGCTTGGGAGGATTCAGAAAGAGGAAGTTTTCGACGAGATTTCTTTCCACCAATCGACATTCCAGTTGTTGAACATACACCTTGGGTGTTACGCAACATTCCCATTCCCCCCAGCATTTATGCAGAAGTTTGCAGGATGATAAAGACGAAAATAGATGCAGGAGTCTACGAGCCTTCAAATTCTTCTTACAGATCGAGATGGTTCACAGTTCTAAAGAAAGACGGCAGAAGTTTACGAATCGTCCACAGTTTGGAGCCATTAAATGAAGTCACAATTGCACATTCAGGATTGCCACCAGCCACAGATCCATTAGCGGAACATTTTGCAGGACGAGCATGCGGAGCTACACTAGACTTATTCGTCGGATATGATGAACGTCTATTAGCGGAGACATCGCGAGACCTTACAACATTTCAAACACCATACGGAGCATTAAGACTCGTTACATTGCCCATGGGTTGGACCAATTCAGTACCCATTTTCCATGACGATGTCACATTCATTTTACAACCAGAAATTCCAGAATTCACCATTCCTTATATCGACGATGTTCCAGTCAGAGGACCACCCACACGTTACGAAATAGAAGGAGGTTATGAAACAATACCGCACAATACCGGCATTAGGAGATTCGTTTGGGAACACTTCCAAAATCTCAATAGGATCGTACAACGAATGAAGTATTGCGGAGGAACGTTTTCAGGCAAAAAGGCCTACCTTTGTTGTCCAGAAATCACAGTGCTAGGACACAGATGCACTTATTCCGGAAGATTACCTCTCGAAAGTATTGTCTCATCAATACTCCGATGGGGACCTTGTACTGATGTTTCAGATGCATGCGCCTTTATGGGAACAGTTGGAATCCTTCGGATTTTCATCGATAATTTCGCAACAAGAGCTTTACCCATCACACGGCTTTTTCGAAAAGGAAACCCATTTAAATTCGAACAAGAAGAGATTGCAGCACAAGAAGATCTCAAAAATGCAGTCAAAGACAGCCCGGCATTATGACCATTGGATTATTCATTGAGCAGAGCAGTTATCCTTGCAGTTGACACAGGACCTGCTGCCGTAGGATATTATTTGGCACAATGCGACACCTTGGATCCGAAAATCAGATATTTCGCCAGATTTGGATCTATTACCCTCAATGATAGAGAATGTGGATATTCTCCATTCAAGCAAAGAAAGAGATATTTGGACTTTACCGCGCACTCGGAGATTGCAAAGTTTATCTCATTGGTTTACCCACGTTTATTGTCGAAGTCGATGCCAGCGCTATTAAAGGAATGCTCAAAAATCCGGACATAGCACCATCAGCATCAGTCAATCGTTGGATTATCAGCATTCTATCATTTCATTTCATTTTAGTTCACGTACCTGGATCAAAACATGGACCAGATGGATTATCTAGACGTCCACCACAGATAGGAGATCCTCCACCCCCAGAAGACGGTCTAGAAGACTTCTTACACATTCATTACGGACTTCTACATTCATTAAATTCGACCTCGCCATTACAAAACAGATCCTCGACATTAATTTCGACATTACAACAAGAGATTCAGGATAATGCCGAAGAAGACTCTCTACTTTATTCCGAGGTTCCTAGGACAGCAAAACAATTACGTTTGGACGATAGATTGATGCATCTATTACCGTGGCACCAGGATCTTAAAAGACCACCAGGTTATGACGACAATGCATACAAAAAGTTCATGAAGTATGCGGTCCATTTCTTCGAAAGGAAAGGAAAGATTTGGCACAAAAATGTCGAAGGAAAACATCAGCTCGTTATATTCCCGGACAAAAGGATTCAAGTTATGACAGCATGTCATGACGACGTTTCTCACAAAGGATTCTATGCTACACATGCTTTAATCAAGGAGCGCTATTGGTGGCCGGACATGAAATACGACATTGCTTGGTTCATTAGGACGTGTCATTTATGCCAAGTTCGACAAACCCGACAAATTCTTATTCCACCCACCGTCGCCATTCCCGCGCCATTGTTTTCCAAGATGTATATGGATACCCTCATGATGCCAATTTCAGGATCTTATCGTTACATTGTTGAAGGACGATGTTCACTCAGTCATTACCCGGAATTTCGTTGCCTAAGAAAGGAGACAGCCAAGACACTAGGAGATTGGATATTCGAAGACATCCTCTGCAGATGGGGATCTCTTGTCGAAATCGTTACAGACAATGGCGCCGCCTTTGTTGCCGCCGTTAGCTATCTAAGCAAGAGATATCACATCAATCATATTCGGATTTCAGGATATAATTCCAGAGCCAACGGAATTGTGGAAAGACCACACTTCGACGTTAGACAAGCTTTATTTAAAGCCTCTGACGGTGATCAAAAGAAGTGGAGTCAAAACGCATATTCGGTATTTTGGGCAGACAGAATCACTATTCGAAGACGTATGGGATGTTCGCCATACTTCGTAGCAACAGGAACCGAACCGCTATTACCGATGGATATTATCGAATCGACATGGCTATTACCCCCTCCAGACAATATTATCGACACTACTTCATTAATTGCATGCAGAGCCATTGGTTTACAAAAACGAGCTGAAGACCTAGATCGACTCAGATCGAAAGTCTACGAAGCCAGGAAAAGAGCGGCATTAAAATTCGAGAAGGATCATGAATTCGTCATTCGTGACTTCAATTTTCAGAAAGGCGACCTTGTTTTGATGCGAAACACGCAGATAGAAAAGGCGTTGAATCGGAAAATGCGAGCCAGATACTTGGGACCACTTGTGGTCTTAGGCAGAAATAAAGGCGGAGCATACATCCTTTGCGAATTGGACGGCTCGACATTTGCAAGACCAATAGCGGCATTCAGGCTATTACCGTACTTTGCAAGAAAGGCAATACCGTTACCAGATATCGACAAGATTGTAGATGTCCCACGAGAAAGGATTATCGACTTATTTGATTCGACAGACGATGACCTACCAGAGGAGCTACAGGATATCGAGGAAACTCACGAAGAAGCAGAGTTATCCTAATTCCGAGAAATTCCCACGACAATGGCGAAAACAAAAATATTTATTTTGGGCACCGCTATGGGTACCCGACACGCTCATTACAAGATATTTATATGGCCCGGCATTGTAATACCGGGCCCCCGACACTCATTTCCACACATATACGCGCGCTATTGAAAATTAGAGGCACAAGGCCAGCGAATACCTATTGGCGAGAGGCCCTACCCCTTGTCCTGTTCCTGCCTTTACCCCTACTCAGACGACCAGATCGACGAAGTTTGGCATAAATCGAATCAGTTTTCGCATCCTGAGGCATACGCCAACCGCGACCGCGACGAGGAGTTCCCTCAGGAACATCAGGCCAATTGGACGGAGCAATGGCATGACCCCAAGAACTATAGATGCCCTGCATGTTTTGCTTCTTTTCGTTAACGACGTGATAGTTCTGCACCAGAACTTGTCGCATACGGAGCTGCAAAAACATTTGCCGAAGATTGCATTGGAGTTGGACACGAAGATTCCCCAAAGTATTCGATAAAGAATCGAGACACTCAGGACCTTGGAAAGTCAGCTGAGAGGAGTTCCCGGCGAGAAAACGTTTGGTCGCATCGACAATACGCTCAGCTGTCGGATTAATTGGACCCTCAGCTAGAAGAGCTAAAACCGATGTCAAAGAAAGACGAGCCACTAGGAAATAAAGCCGACATACCTGTACCAAAAGGGTCGTTCTTAAGGAGAGTGTCTAACACCTCCAGGCATTTATCTTCTTCACCGGGAAAGATCTCGTTGAAAGGAAGCAGCGCCAAATGATGACTCGCAACTCCCCCAGAGCATTCCCACGAATCCCCCGTTCGACAATTATCACAATCCGTCGAAAGGCCAGAAAAGTAGCAATCCTCTTTGAGGTAGATGCAGTGGTGGCAGGGCTTCGTCGCCTTTAAAGAAAGACGAAATTTATCAATACCGGCATTACTCGGAATTGAAACAAAGGACGAACCTTGACAGATTTAATCACCGGACAAGACTTATTGTCATGACAAGCTTGGACACCGCAGAAAAGACACCCTGGACCAGTGGAAGGATCGTCAAATGAATCGACAGAGCCTCTGTCGGTAACAGTTGGAGAAGAAGGAGGAGCAGAATCTTCCTCGGCATTAGCGATAGGCTGAATAAGGCCCAAATTAATGCCGACATGGTCATCAAAAGATCTAGGAACCTACCTGCCAATCATTCACCAAATCAGGAATCTCCACATTCGGATCATCCACGCGGGGAAGGTCGACATTCGCGGACCCGGGATTGTCGAGCCATTCAAAGTCTTCGGGATTATAGGTTGGAGAAGAAGTTGAAGTTGCACCAGTGTCAGATGCAGCGGCATTAGGAGTGAACGGCGCCGAAGACATAAAAATGTCCTCATCCACACGAATGCGGATAGGAGGAACATTCTCCACGGCACCAATAATGTCGGTACCCGAATAGGTGTACCTCCCAGAAGACACCCCCTTCAGACGATCACTCTCGACGTGCATCATGGCATCGAAAGTCGTAACAAAGTTATGTTTGACCTTATACTCCCCAACGATACGGTCCATCTCTTTGAACAATGCCGCATCAATGGCGGACGGATAAAAAGCTTGGAGATGGCACTAGAAGAAGAAAACACGGCCAAAAAGTTAATAGCGAGCAATGGCGACGCAATGGCGAAGCCTACTTTAACATGCACCGCCTCGTCAAAGAAGCAAGCAATAAAGATCAAGTCCCCAGACTCGTCAAGAGGCTTGGTGACAAGGTCTTTGGCGCGACGCACTAAAGACAAGAAGGACGGGGCAGAGAAAGAAGAAGAGGACGAGATAGAAGAAGACATTTCAAGATACTTGAATATGGCAGAAGACTCAAAGGGATTCCAATGATTCTGGGGAACAACACCGGAATTACACCACCTTTTATACGATTCCACCGCCATTATTCGAGCTCAGCAACATTCCAAGATAAGGACACCAATGACCAACATTCTTATCGAGAAAACACGCATCGAATACTCTTCAACACGTGCATCACACTCTATAACTCAGCGGCTCCGACTTTGAAATTACTGCTTTGAACCTCGGCTTAAAAATTCTTTGAGTCCCTGACACAAAGATTTTGAAAGTTTAGGGGGGAGAGACATGGTTTCATGTCGTTTTCAATGCCAATCAATGCTGATGAATTCTACCATCATTTTCCGCGCAAAATTTAACGAAATCATGAAAGAAACGAACCCAGCATTTACGATTTATGACCACCGAAATAATCGAAAATCGATTTTTCGACGCCAAAAATATATTTCCCAGAGTCGAATGGACAAAGACAATGGGGCAATCACGAAAAACTCCACATTACAGTAACGAAAATCACGACATTCATCACGAAACGACACGAATTCATGCTTTAGCGGCATCGAGAAATACGGAATTAGTTATTCCAATCACACTCTTTCACACTAGAACCCCGCTATGACTTGGACAACAAAGAAAACATTCCCCAAATTCACCAGAATGGATTAATGACGAGCTCATGTGCCATTATCCATCCAGGAATATTTTCTAAAGTCCAAGGTTACCGGGCATCACATTCCTTAATTCCAGATTCATCCTCAGAAAATCTTACGAGTCGAAATCCACTCAAGAATATTACCGGCGAAATCCTATCTTTAAAGGATGTAGCAAGGCGTGGACACCAAGTCCAATCACTCAGGATTATACAAGTTGCGACAACAAAAATTTATAATACACTTAAGGCCCCACAATGGTAGCCGGATATACTTTACAAAAACAAGTGCCAGAAGACACACAATACACGACATATAATAAAGTTCGAAGTCCAAAAGAGCTACTGCCAGGACCATTGGGTTTGCCCAGCAAGCTCTGGGTTCCCCAAGCCATCCGGCTCCTCTGGTCCTTCCTCTTCGTCCGCTTCTTCCTCTTCCTCCTCACTGGACTTCTCGTCGCTATCTTCAGCAAGCTTGGCCTTGAGGGCCAAGACGACATCGTTTTGCTCTTGAAGCTTGAGGAGAATATCTTGATGCGACTTTAAAAGGGCATCGAGAGCCTCACGGATTGGGTGCTCAGAAGAAGAAGCTAGAGAAAAGAGAAGTAAAGAGAAGAAAGAAAGAAAGAAAAACTTACTGGAGGCCACAGGACCAGAAGCAAGGCAATGCTCCAAAGGATTGGCGACAGGAATACCGTTGACGGTGCACGACTGCTTTGCGTATATGCAGCGGACGCAAACAAAGGCGGGCGTTAGAGACCGTCGGCAATGGGTATCATGCTTACGACACCTGTCGCAAGCATCGGAATACTGGAAAAAGGATCAGTACAAAGACACAAACGAAAAGAAGAAAAGAAACGTACCCGTTCCCCGACGAAATGAGCCAAATGCTTCCCCCACAGGCGACCGTCAATCTCTACAAAATTCCCAAAATCTTTATCAACAACTAAAGCCCCAGCGTATTTATCCCCAGGGATAACCTGTTTGAGGCCAGTGGTAGGGACCACCTCGCCAAAACCGCCGCCAGAGATACCGATATCCTTGCTGGGCGGATGGGCAAAGGGATGACCTGGTCTCCGACGGACAGGCGTAGGAAGAACCTCTGAAGAAAGAGGTCAAGTCAATATGGGAAAAGCAGACAGAGAAAAAGAACTTACTATCGTCATTGGCTTTAGCAGCAGCTTTACCGGCTACCTTGGCCCTTTTAGCGGCCTCTTCATCCTCCGCATTCCTCTCGAAGTCTGCACGTTTCCTCTTGCGAAGTTGGCGAAGGTTTGACGGTTCCATCCTTATGGGACCTTGATGAGGAAGAGCAAGGGAAGGAGAGGCTTCGGAATTGGCAGCCTGTTGGACTTTAGCGGCGGCCTCTTCGTCAGCCTTGCGATCGAACTCGTCACGAAGTTTCTGTCGCCGTTCTTGAACGTTTGCGGCGACCATGACAGCTGGGGCATTACGAGGTCCTCGGTTGGGAACCGGAGATTTGGGGGAGACAGCTTTCTCCCTTCGTCGACGAAGATATAGTTTCCCTGGACGAGGACGGCCAGGCGTGCTAATGTCGAAGGAAGTTGAAGGATCGAGAGGAGTCGGATCTTCCTTGGACGAAGGCCCTTTTACGCCAGAAGAAGATGGCTCGGCCTTGATAACCATTGGCGGAGTTGGTGCCTTCTCCACGGCTTGAGCTCGGGTCATTGAACGAAGAACTTTATCTGAGGGGAAACTCTTCACCAAGCAAAAGAGAAAGCAATATCAGCCACTTACCATGAGTTGGGGCTCTAGCGGAAACCCTTCTCTTGATGGGGACTTTGGGAGACTCCAGGAGAGTCGGTTGCCCAAACAAAGAAGGTTCCGGAATTACTGCTGTCGAAGCAGTGACCTCCTGAGATTCACTGACCTCAGCGGCGACAGGAGTAACGGTAACAGCGGACAAAGGCGGGACCGTGATGGTCAATGGCGAAGGCCTGGATACGTAGGCCGTGGGCAGGTCTTCATCGACAGCAACAGAAGAAACTAGAGACGAATAAAGTCAGTAAACGGCAGGAGGATCAAGAGAAAAGGGACGTACTGTCAAATTTGGCCTTACGACCGGCAGAACGAGATTTGTTGTCTCTCGAGGAAATTAGCCGAGCACGAAGATCGACAGGAGTAACGGACGCTAAGGCCCCAGCCGGAACACCAGCAACGGGAGTGGAAGACCGGGGGATGATAGGCCTCGCTTTGTTAATAGTCGTTACCTGAGGCACTTCGATAACCTCAGGACCGGAAGGTAGAGTTGATGCAGCAGGGGGTGGATGTACCGCGACTGGAGAAGGAACCGATACCTCGGCTTTAGCCACAGGAAGGGCATCCCCAGGAAGACCTTCGTCTGTTGGAATAATGGTCATTTGACGACTGTAGGCATGCTAAAAACAGGAGTCAGGAAAGAAAGGACAAGACAGAAAAGGAATACGCACTGCGCGCAAAACAAACTCATTATACTCGAAGTTACTCTCGTGCACCTCATCCATATCAATACCCTCCAGGACACGAATGAAAGGGAACTCGATATCCAACCAGGCCGACCTCTTAATACCGGCGACCTTCCAAGTCTGACAACACGTAGACCATTGAAGATGGGAGTCATACACCCAGCGATCGATATTGTGATCCTCTGGCAGGTGCTCGGTATTGTACCGAAGAATGGTGGCCACTAGTTCGTACATATTCAAGGCGTCCTCGGCGTCGGTGAAATGAACCTTGGTCGAAGAGGTCGAAGCCTTAGCAGGGGAAGGCATGGTTTTGATAGGAGAGGTGGACATGTCGAGGGAAGGATCTTGGGTAGAAAAGAAAGCAATGGAGAGTCGAGACGTGACGACGAAGGAGGGCAAAGAAGATGACGAAGTCACCCGGAATACCGACGCCAATCCCAACATTCCACAGGGCACAGCATGGCCCGTGCACTAGCCAATGGCGACATAGCGAAGCTGGCGATCCTCGTCGAAGACGACGATCTCAGACAAGAAGAAGAGGCAGCACTATATTTGGACGAGCCGGACCGGCATTTGCTTCCCAGAAGAGGAAGTCCACTAGGCCACGCGACATCTGCCAAATCGAGCCATTTTGTCACACACTAGTTCGGCATTATGTCACTAGAGTGACATAATGAAAGTTTAGGGGGGATGATGAGCCTCAGGGCTCTGTACGCTCCAATTTCGCGGATTTATCCCTTTAGCGGACTTTCAGCAAACCAATCATTCCACACAAGCCCATATATACTTTATAGGGCTTTTCCGATGCTTTCCCGATGCCAATACCTCGGCAATACCCCGACAACTCCAATTTTGACCTAGAGCCGCGGATTTAGCGCCGCCATTACCAGAATAGGATCTAGAGCGCATTGCCGACGTCTCCGGCATTGACGCATCAAAGTGCACAGGCGCAGCCATGCGAGCGGAGCTTCTCAACATTGATCCGGCGATCATAGGGGCTTCATCACAGCAATTTGACGATTTCCGCAGCACGAACACCCTTTGGCGACTTCGGAATTAATTGGTTATTGCTGTATAACCACGAGACGTCGACGCACACAATACTTTGGTGGTACTCAGTCATTTCTGACGAGTATTCTCAACTCCGACACTATGAATAAGGCATAATCTAATGCCAGAACTACGAAAATCAAAGGTGCAGACACAAATAAGACAACACACAAGACCTGCTGTATAGTCAGAAGGTCAGAAACACATATGCTAATGCATAGCCCTTCAGATATACCACAAGGACGCCATTTTATTTATATCTTACTATATAAACACGGTAATTTCATACTGTACACTAGTTACTTCCTCTATTCCGTTCCCCCACGTACACATATCGACTCGTTTACCTCAGTAACTCACCCAGCTTCGACAATACCGATAGTACACGTTTAATAGCGATTTCGTTCGCCACAAAGCCGAGCTTGACGTAGTTAAAGCCGAGACGCTTCACCATCATCCATCGACCTAAAATCCTTGACTTTCGTCATTGCTTTACTTCGTTACTGGCATTTGCTCAGTGTTAGTAAGTGATAACTGTGCAGTACTCACCTCTTTTAGTTTTATAGGAAAGAATTAGCTTCAATTTCACAAGATCAGATTAGTTTTAACAGTTTCATTTTCACAAGACATTAGCGAACCCGTTTGGGCGTCCAGAGCAGACGAATAGTATTGGATAGTTGTAGGGCAGCTCTATTGCGAGCGTTGCAAGGATAGGTTTTGAACAGATTTAGTATTGACAGATTGACAGATATAGGGCAGCTCTATTGTGAGCTTCGCAGGAAATAGTATTGACCAGTTATAGGAATCGATTTGACAAGAGATAGGACCAGACAAAGGAAACAAAGTATAGTTTGACAGAGATTGACAGTTTATAGGAAGTAGGATGAACAGAATCGTCACAGATAAAGCCGAGGAGACCAGAAATAAAGACAAACCCGCTATTGCACCGCCATAGCTACAGAAACATCGACACCGACCCATACCGAGACGATTAGGAGCTCATTTAATACCGACATAATACCGTCAGATGTTTTACACATCCCTGTTTCTTTCCCATCCAGTTTCCCAGTTTTACGGCACACACCAGACCAGATAACAGAGACCAAAGGCGACTCAGAGTGTCGGAATCTGTAGTAACTTCTCACGAGACTAGAGAGAAGTCCCCAACCAAAGACGACAAGCCAGTCAACGTAGGACAGCCTGACTCGTCCAGTACTGAATACGTATAGTGTTTTGTCGGTGGAATTGACACGAGTACGGAGGTACTCAGAAAGCTCGCACACAAACAAACAACACACCCGAGGAGTGGCTTACGAACAAAACTAGTTGTTCTGTAATACCGACACAAAGCCGAGACACCACTATTTCCATTTTGGTTCTTCGCACGGCGATATTCCAGAAGTATCCGACAACTATTCACCAGTTTACGTTCGGAGATCACTAAACCATCTGAACACCTCATCAACGAGTGGAAGGCGGCCTTCTGGACGAACCGAGGGCTGTTCGAACCGACCGTCATGTTCTTTGGATTAACCAACTCGCTGGCCACGTTCCAATGGATGATGAACGACATCTTGACCTCATTGCCACTGGAAAGGGACCATACCTACGACATTTTGATCATCCAAGGACCAGGCCAAACACCGGGGCCATGTGCTGGCGCTGGACATTGATCCGGCCATGCGGGGCTTCAGACAGCAATTACTTGGATTTAATCGCAGTACACCACCAAGAAGAAGGGGAATTACAGTTGTTCTTGAAGGGTTTAGAAATTTTTACCAACGATTCTATTCGGGACTCAGTAAAATCCGTACGTCCAATCTCAAGCTTACGGGGAAGGAACCATGGTCTATGGGGAACGGCGCAGCAACAGGCGTTCGAGGAACTGAAGCACAAACTAGCACAAGACATGGTACTGGCTATACAGATGGATGAAGGGACATTCCTAATCGAGGTGGATTCTAGCAAAGGGGCGCCATCAGCGCGGTACTATCACAGCAGCAGGTAATTTCATACTGGAGACCAGTTAGTTCCTCTCAAAGGCGTTATGGTCACCGAGCACAACTATGAAATTTACGACAAGGAACTACTGGCCATCATGCAATACCCTAGCAACATGGAGGCAGTTATTTCATGGGGGCAGCACAAATGTTCGAAATCTGGTCGGACCAGTTAAACCTCCAGTACTTCCTTCAACCATCAAAAGCTCAACCGACGACAAGCATGGTGGGTTTTGTCTTGGCGAATTCACTTCACATTTACACCACAAACCCAGTAAGTGCAAACCGTAAGGCAGTACTCACCTCGTTTTAGTTTGACCAGGAAAGAATGACAACTGGGAACTTGTCCTCCCCGAATCGCTAGTTTTTCCAGGCCCTCACCATGCCAGCGACGGAGACATTAGCGAAAGATACGAGGGCGATCCAGAAGCAGGTGGAATGGTATTGGAATTGTAGGTCAGCTACAGCATGAGCGAGCGTTGCAAGGATACGGTTTTGAATAGATTTAGTATACGTGCCAATTGACAGCCCTATAGGGGAGCTCTATCTGTAGCTGCCATGACCATATCACCGCTGACCAGTTATAGGAATCGATTTGACAAGAGATAGGACCAGACAAAGGAAACAAAGTATAGTTTGGAACGACATTGACAATTTATAGGAATTAGGACGAACAGAATCGTCACAGATAAAGCCGAGACATAAACAGATAAAGCCAGAGGAGACCAGAAATAAAGACGAGACCTGCTATTGCACCGCCATAGCCACAGAAACATCAACACAGACCGATTACCAAAGATGATTAGGAGCTCATTTAATACCAACATAATACATCGAGGGATGTTTTACAGAATCCCTGTTTCTTGTCCCATCCAGTTTCCCAGTTTTGCGACACACACCAGATCAGATAACAGAGGACCACAATTCGTCTCAAAGTTCGTCGGCGATCTGTACCACCTCCTGAGATAGAGGAAACCCATCCAAAGACGACCAGCCAGTCAACCGATGGACAAACCTGAACGGGCCAGTACCAAATAGGTGGAAAAGTGTTTTGTTGGTCTTCGTCACGAGTATGGAGGTACTCAAGAAAGACTGGCCTGAATGGCAACACTCCCGAGGCCTGGCTTCATGACACAACAACTAGTTGTTCTGTAATAGCTGACACAAGGCTTCGAGACAACCACGGATTTCCATTTTGGTTCTTCGCATGGCAATATTCCAGAAGTAAAAACAACTAACACCAGTTTACTTCGGAGATCACTAAACCATCTGAACACCTCATCAACGCCGAAACGAAGGCTGCACTGGAAAAGGCGGCAGAAAGAATGAAGGCAAGTATGACGCATGGAAACGGGAGGCAGTAACCCATAAGGTGGGAGACAAGGTATGGTTAGACACCACAAACCTACACCTACCGCGGCCAAAGAAGAAGCTTGATGACAAACGGGTCGGACCATTTCCTATAACCGCCAAAATCGGAGAATCGGCATATAAACTACGACTACCAACGACATGGCGCATCCACCCAGTCTTTAACGAAGGACTCTTAACACCCTACGTCGCACCATCATTCCCCTCTCAAACCCCACAGCCACCACCACCACCAGAAATCATCAACGACGAAGAAGAATACGAGATAGAAATGATCATCGATGACCATACCCGACGCATGTGAGGGAAGAAAAACCAGCCACCTTGCACTGTAACTGACTATCTAGTCAAGTGGAAGGGGTATGGTGATGAAGAAAACCAATGGGTACGAGAAGACTTACTCGAACAACGCCCAGGATGCAATACGAGACTTCCAAAATCGTAACCAGAGATAAGGGTTGTGGCAGTCGGGACGACTGCCTTAACGAGGGGGTAATATTACGATTTTTACCCCTATTCTAACCCCAACCCCAGACATCATCACGTTACCACATACCACTCGTCTTGCGCTATCTGTGAATCGGCACTTAACCCCACTCGTTCACTCGCCTGACCTCTCTTCTCGCCTGTCTCTCGCCCTATCTAAGCTTCTCGTTTGTACTTACCATTCTCTATCATCGCTCGCTCCCACCGGTTGCTTCTCAAAGGACAAACACCGGCACCATACAGTGTACAATAGTAGTATATGAACCATGTATTTAAGTAGGACGCTCGCACTGGTAGAAACCAGCTTCGAGCTAAGTTATAAAATACCAACTTACACCTAACACTCACCTCTTAACCTCGCTAAGAACTAAGGACTTAGCCCTTCTCTCGCGCTAACATATGACTCGCCGGGATTACTCAAACGCGAAGTAACCAGTGTTTGTTGTTGTTAGAGTCACATGAAGTTTGGGTCTAACAAAATAGAGCTCGCAGTCGCAGATAAAGCAGTGGATGTCGTCAGACTCGCTGAAGAATGGGTCCGGGGTTTTTACGAGGATGGGTTTTACGTTTAGTCGGAAGTCCCCGATGACCATATTTGGTCCCGGGTTGGTGGGTGGCATTCCTGGTGGTCTACTCGGATAGTCTGGTAATGAAGTGAGGTCTGGGTCATGTGAGGGGTGGGGGGAGCCACTGCCATGTCCTTCCTCTGGTATCCATCCTGGGTTTGGCTTGGTGGTGGCGAGCTCGGCTCGAACTGCCTTCAGTTCTCGCTTGAGCTTCACAGCCAACTCCTTCTTCTTTTCTCTCTTTTCCCAGGACCCGGTTGAGTCCTGCAAGGGGTCCCTTCTTCCTTCTGGTGGCTGAGTGCTTCCTTGTGGTCTCCTTTTGACTCCTCCCTGCAGGGGTGGCTGGGCATGAGAGGGACCAGCAGATTCCGGCCTGGCTGCAGCTATTAGCATGATTCAGTAATCTCCATCATTCTGATTGATGTGATCGGTGGCCCTGGTCTTGGCCTGGTTAAGAATTCTGCAGGTCATGACTTCTTTGTCATGGGGATTCGTTCATTCTCCAACAGGCCGCTGGGCCGGGAAACTGGTTATGTATCGATATTGGTCAGCAGCTAAATTAAGAAAATACTCCCATACACCTTCCGGGGTGTCAGGGATCATCAATAATGCTTCCGGCATTGGTTCGGCTAGTTGTATGTATGCTTCCACTTCATCCCACCTGACCGCTTCTTCTTCGGTCCTACTCGTCGTCAGTGAGGTCGATGCAGGGGTTTGCATACCCAGATCTGAGGAAGGATCGAAGGGAGCAAGGAAGGGCTCCGGCACTGCTGGTGTCGGAGTTGATTCCTCTGTCGCTGTCAGTGTCTCCTGGGGTTCGAAGTGGAGGAATAAGGTCTCGCTCACTGGGAGACTCATCACTTCCACTGGCGGCACTAGTGTGGTTGAGAGCAGGGGCGGGATGGCTGCTGCTTGGGAAGGGGATGTGGGGGTCACCCAGAGGGGGCTGGGTGGACTCATCAGGGGTGAGGAAGGGAGATATACTTGTTGAGGATTCACCCTACCCATACAGTCAGTGAACATCTATGACTTTATTACTCATTACTATTTATAGAAAACCTACCCCTATGCAAAGTACATACAGTTCCGTTTTCTCCCTTTCCACACCTCAGTTGGTCACTACTACATCATGTGTCTGACTGAGGTGCATATTTCACTCATATATATATATATCATTATATCTTATGCTACTCTACTACAGCTGTTCTTCACCTAACAGGTAGCATATATTAATATTAGTTGGTCACTACTATGTCGTGTGTCTGACTGAGGTGCATATTTCACTCATATATATATATATCATTATATCTTATGCTACTCTACTACAGCTGTTCTTCACCTAACAGGTAGCATATATTAATATTAGTTGGTCACTACTATGTCGTGTGTCTGACTGAGCTGTTCTTCACCTAACAGGTTCTGGGCTCCCATGCTCTTCCCTGGGTTGACAGAATACACACGACAATAACAACTCAAAGAACTGCATAGATTGTGCGGCCCAACATGTCTACAACTACACAGAACACCATACCCATAAAACTAGACGACGATGAGAAATTCAATGGCAAAAATTGGGCAGCTTTCGAAATGATAATGCTAACTGAAGGAAACACCTGTGGACTCGTCAATTACTGGGAAAATCAAGTAACGATCCCAGGACAGACAATATCACCCATGCCATCCACCCCAATCAATAGTCTCACCCCCAACCTACTCAAGTATGCCCAATGTGAAAGCGTTGCCCTAGCATCCATCATTCGAAATGTCAAGGACGTTTTTGGAGTCAGAATCAACCCCAGGAAACCCTCGCATGAAGCGTGGTCCATCCTCAAAACACAGTACGGCAAATATTTGGATCTCATACGAAGCCGTAGAGAGAAGGCCCTTAGAGCATTGAGATATCACGATGGAGACAAGGTCAGCGGAGACAGAGGATACATCAAAAAACTCCATACAATGCGCAAAGAAGCAAACGATGCAGGTGCAAACATATCCGACAAGCTATTCAAAACCATCATACTCAACTCTTTTCCAGAGTCCTGGGACTCAGTCATCAGTACATTATACACTGAAAACAACCTCACTGTCATCATTGGCCGACTAATTGCCCATGGTGAATGAGTTGTCGGAAGGAACACCACACACAGAACTCCGTCTACTCAGGAGACATCAGTCCAGGCACTACAAGCATTGATCCAGGCCCTCACATTACAGGTCCAGTCCTTATCGTTGAAAAGGAACAATGGCACAAAGTCAGACAAATCGCACACCCCAACTGATGCATGCAAAGGGATTGGACATATACTGGAAGATTGCTGGAAGATGGGAGGTGGTCAGCAAGGACAGTATCCACCATGGTGGAAAGGAAAATGAGATGCCCCCATTCCTGGATCTGCAAACCTCGCGACTGCCAATGTGACATTACCTGAAGTAGGATCGGTGTACACAAATGTAATGGCACTGAATGCGGTGATCAACGATGGGACAGTGAGAGCAATAGAGGAGGCA
>JANDKJ010000442.1:0-22987 GCA_028551335.1 Armillaria sp. CMW 4456
GAAGTAAAGTGGGACATCGTCGGAATTGAAGGCTACCAACTAAGGTCAAGATTATTCTCCTGCTCATGGACTTGAGTACTTACTATGATATGGCTGTCCATATGAAGTATGCCTAACCTCACTGACAGTACAAGAGTAATGAAGACTCAATGTCAATAACAAGAAATATGATGAGAGCCACAATGAGGCAGTGCAGATAATGGCCATGGTAGTTTGCATATATGGATGCCCTCTCAGTTCCATTCCAATGAAGAAGACTTGCAAGTGAGTGAGGGGTTGCACATTATCTGACTATATTAAGGTAACTTATATGGCCCTCCAATGAGCTTAGAATTAATCTGAACAAGGTTTGTCAGGTTCAGATATCAAGAGAATTTGAACATTCCACTGTTCTGCCATAGTGAGTAGAATATTGATTAGATAGAAATTACTAGAATAGGACAAGACGTGTATAAGTGAAGTTTCTGTAATTTAACAACTGTAGGTCTTACATGAGTGATTTCAGAGTACACCAGCCTCAGTTACAACAAAATCATATTCAATCAGTGATCAAATCTAGGGTCAGAAGCGAGCCACCATTTGGACTTGTGACTGGGAAATAAATAGGAGATTCTCCCACATGTAAGCACTAGCCACTGAGCACCAAGTTTCACCTTGTGTAATGATGGTATTGAATTGAATCTGATGAAAAGATAATCATGATCATGATGGGGTATACATTCCAAGAAGATACACCCAGTATGGTCACTTCAAGTTCAGTGACTGGCATATGACCAGTAGGCAAGTCTTCATGCACCCTTGAAGTCCATGATGATAGGTATAAAGAATGGCCTTTGCAAATTCTTCATCTGAAACACTGCTATCTTGATGTACAATCCAAGCACTCCTAAATGGCCAATTCTGATTTGGAATCACAGTGTGCATTCTATGTGTCAATAATCATTGGCTCATTAGTGTCTGGTATGTGCTAGTCTTTCTGTCATTACTTGAAGCTCTGTTATAGACATCCATTATTTGTATCACAGGTGCTCAGATCTGTCTATATGTGCAGTCCCTCATTTATTTGCTGAAGAATGAAAATAAAAAGTGGAGCAACTTCTATATTGTCTTTGGTGCAATCCTCATATTGCTGACTGCCATTGGCAGTGGAGCCAACATTCAGCTTGGACAACTGATGTGGATTCAGCATCCTGACTATCCAGATGGTGCTCCAGCATACTTTGCTGACCATTCCAAAGACTGGTATGAGATATGGGGTACAGGCTGCAATGCATTCACCAATATCATGGCAGATGGACTTCTGGTGTGTTCATATGTGTGTTATCATGAATATATGCCTACAATATCTCTAAATCCAGTTGTATCACTGCTACATGATCTATAATTCCAACATATGGTTTGTATGCTTTCCCTTCCTTGTTCTACTTGCATCAACAGGTCAGCCAATTTGAGACTAGTTGGTTATTGCATTGTTAACTGTTTTCTCTAGCTATGGTCATCATAACAATTTTCCAAAGTGCGAACTCTGAATCAACATTATTTTCTGGGCTTCCTATTAATTATGCTATCACCTGGATCTCCTTGACCATTGGCTTCAATGTCATTGTAACCACTCTTATCTGCTATTGCCTCTTGTCCTACAGAGCCTGTTTCAAAACTCTTCACCCTGAGCTCACAAATAATTACATCACTGCCTCTGCTATGGTGGCAGAGTCTGTAGCCCCTTTCACAATATCTGGCATTTTGTATGTGGTTGCCTTTGCTATAGAAAGTCCTTCACAGCAAATATTTGCTGGAATTTGGGGAGTCATGGTGGTGAGTTTGCTGTAATAGTTGGAAGCTTCTCTTTTTATGACACCTGACACTCTGCAGGCACTTTTGCCACAGCTCATAATCACTCATGTAGCAATGGGTATAGCATGGAATAAAGATGTGATGGATAGGGTCACCATGTCTTGGTCTGTCAAAGCTAACACCACTGGAACATTGCCAACTTCTATGGTATCAAACGACAGAGTGTCTCAAATGGTCATGGAGCTGACAACCAAGAAGACTGCTGAAGATGTGGTTTGAATTTGTTGTGTGTCATCAACTGAATCTCAGTTGACAAGATTGTTACTATACTCTGCAAATTGTAATAATCATTCTCCATGGATACTTGATAATGGAATGCTGCATGTGGATCCTGTGCATAGAATACAAGACTTCTTGTTACAAAAGAATCATTAGATGGCAATTGACAGGGTGCCTCATTGGGCTGATGGAGGCACCCTCATGATCATTATTGGTGCTAACATGATGAAAATGAGGCATCAGAAGGTAAATATCAAACCTTATGACAGTGTCATACTGGGTTCATAAATACAAGTACATTATTGTCCATCTTTATTCTATGAGATCAGATCACACCTGGTCTTCTGCCATGCTATAGTATTTATCCATATCCTTACTGAGTTGATACATCCTACCTTATCTGTATATGTAAAAATCACTGACCAAGATCCATTTATAATAAGATTGAATCTTTTTGAAGCTCTTAATAAATTCAAATCCAGCACCTCTCCCAGTGTTGATAACACCCACATCAGTGAAAATGAAAGTGGCTATTCCCATCCTCATAATTTGAATGGCATTCATATTGGCACTCTTGCCTATGTTATCACTCAGTGCTCCCAGTCAATCTCAGAGTGAAGCAGTAGGCAATGGTGAGCATTCAACTTCATGCAATATATTAAGTTTGAGAAAGAAATTGACATGTAGTTGGGCAAGATGAAGTGCTTCCAGAGCCAATACCAAACATAATTTTGTGGGCAACAGCTGACCCATCAGAGGGTCAATGATACTTGATACATGGAATACTTTGGTATGGAATAGATCTTATTATGTTTGAATTTCTAGGACTGACAATACATTTTCACAGAAGTTTATTATCCCCCCTCAATGTGAGTTTCACATGCTTGTGTGGTTCCTTGAGTGGTGCTGTATAGTTTTCTTGAATATGATTAGACTGAGAAAAGTAGAACTGGAATCAATGTCTCACTGAAATGCCATTGTTTTTGGTCTGATCCCCTTGGCTCTCTTCAAAATTGCGCTTGTTCTTCTCTGCCTCATGATAAACAACTTCCCAGTCATTACATACATAAGCATCAGTATGAATTTCCATGTCACAACCTGTGGCCTCCTCAAGCGTACTATCAGAGTGACAGGTTACAACTTGT
Source organism: Armillaria sp. CMW 4456 (assembly GCA_028551335.1). Classification (NCBI taxonomy): domain Eukaryota; kingdom Fungi; phylum Basidiomycota; class Agaricomycetes; order Agaricales; family Physalacriaceae; genus Armillaria; species Armillaria sp. CMW 4456. Next base: position 3,219 of record JANDKJ010000442.1, read on the forward strand.
CATAAATAATTCAAACAATGAGCCACAAGTTTACTATTGGAAAGAGGATTTGAGTGATAAGTTTTGAAAATGCCTCAGCAAAGGATATTGATGCACTGCAACTGATGGAACATTCACAAGGTGAATGGATGTTGCTGATCACCAAGGTGGGGGAGTCCATTGCCTGGGACAAGACTATCCCATTCAGCATCAGCATCAGCATCTGTCCCCTGAATATGAAACCAAACAGAATCTTCAATGGCAAGCAACACGGGGTCACCAGTGGGAATAGGCCACTTGTAAGGGAAATCATCATCCTTGTAAGCTGTGAAAGCCATAAATGCCTGATGCCAAACTTATGACTTGCAACACAAGATGAAAAGACTTACTGTATGCAATTGGCTTTTTGGATGAGACAAGGAAAGCCCATACAAGAAATTTTATTGCAAGATTTGCAATGATGGGGAGAATAATGTAGTGCACAGTGATATGCATGATCAGGGGCAGTCAACAACAGGCAGCACTCACTGTGAAGGGAACATTTGTATAATTTCTGGCTTATAAGTATGAAATAAATACTTTCCTCCAGTCCATTGACCAAAACCATTTGCCTTAAAGTGTCTGAATTTCCATTGGGCAGGTGAAAATCATGGTACCAGTTGCATCAATGAACCATTTTGTGATCCAACTTGGGAACCACATTGTATTTTTGTAGGCTAGTACAAGAAACCGATATTTATCAGATAGGATGCTGTAGATGTGACAAGCCAGAAGAGAAACCTGCAGGGAATATATGCACCATGCAGTGTTGCCTCCTTCCAATAACTTCATTGTTGAAAGTAGGCCATATTGATCTGATAGACAGAACAATTTAGCACGTGCTGATGGGGTACAACCCATTCTGAGCCTGGATTCCTTTATTTTAGTAGTTTTTAGGAGTTATTAGCCAGATTTAGTAGTTTCAGATAGTATTTAGTCTGAGTTTTGTAGTAGATTACATCAGCAATCCACCTTTGACTCATACCACCACCTCTACCAAAAGAACTTGCAGAATGAGGTCTTCCTATGGAGCAACAGGAGGTCCTCATTCACAACAGTGCATGCAGCAGCATGATGTCTTTGGAGTGCTGGAAGTAGAAATGAATCAAGAGCTCTTGTTGATCATCTTTCCAGATGTGAAGGGGATGCCTTTTAGATGCCTTGCTTTTCTCTTCTATTAGATGCAGAGGTTAAAAGTGGATGTTAACATACCACATGGGTCAAAGGAAGGGTTTCTACCCAATACATTGTGTGTTTCAGGTCTGAAAATGGCTGTTGAGGCAGGAGCTTCAAGTTCCAGTGCCAGAACTATGCGAGGCATTGAGAGATGTCTCTGCCAGAAATATTAGGAATGGAGAAGGGGATTGAGGCCCTCACCATATTCATCAGCTGCTCAGGCACATTCACAATCACTGGCAGACCAAATCTGGGCAAGTCACCACCTACACTCAACGATGAGGGCATGCCCATAGTTACAAAGGGCCTACAGAAGTGGAGGAAGACACAGAATCATGACCCTAGTATGCTTATGCCATATATGCCTAATTTCAATGCATGGAAGTGCAACCAACACCAGTGCAGCAGACAGCCTCCCCCACCCCCATACACACCCATCCAACACCCACCATCTACACTCCATGCTACACACAACTCAGAACATGGCCCTAAGGAGGGAAGAGGAGGAGACCAAGGTTAAGGAGAAGGACTAGTGGCTTGAGGAAGTGTCTTAGCACAGAGACTGCTTGTTACATTAATCTATAGACAAAAAATGTTCTGGTGCCATACATCACTAAGGTGCTGCCAGTGTTTATAACTAAGCTCAGAGGACTAGTTGTCTTGCATTGTTGTTGCCTCATTACCTTCACCTGTACAACCATCATCAAAAATCCTACCTTGGCTACTCAGCAGCCAGTCTTTTCAAAGCCTCACAGACATGTTGTGTCAGCATGGTTCCAAATCCTGCCTCAAGCTCCAGAGGATCTGGATCATCATCAAGTTTCTCAGCACTTTGAAGGCTGCCAGTAGGTGCAGTAGATGCCATGATCAACATTATGAAGCAAGAAGACAAGAAAATATTGGTGAAGAATCAGCTGAGAGGGCAAAGAAAGGTGAGTGAGGTAATTAAAGATGATGAGCTGGATATCACACCATCGTTGTTTCCTCTCATTCCAGCTGTGTCATTCATCAATTGTCAGTGTGTCTAATCATGAAAACCTGTGCTTTATATTTTCAACTACAGAACCCAACATATCAATGGCTGACTGGGCCACTCATAGGTGAGTAACTTGTCTGTTTACCCTGTAAACTACCTAATGCCCAGCTAGGAACATTCCAATACATGGCAGGTTTTTCACCTGTACGATGTCATGTAAAAACCAGCTCAATCATGATCATTATGATGAAAGCAACATCTCCTTGGTTGCACTGTCATCCCTGTTGGCATGCGACAAAGCTGGGGAGCGATGTATCCAGACTTGGAAGCTGTCTGCACTTAGCAGGAAGACACTGCAGTGTAGAAATGTCTCCACTTTGCTTAGCATGCCATCAATCCTCAACAATGATCAAAGACTAACCCATCAGAGCAACATCTAACCCTATGGGATGTCAGAAGACAGTGCCATCTGGAAATGTCTCCACTCTAGATCAAACACTGGGATATCAAGCACTATGGATGTAGCTTATAACTCCTCCTGGGTTGTGTCACCACAAAGCACGAATATCTCCTGATGGACCATGCCATAGTGCACCCTATATGAATTGCATCACAGTGACAAGAATAATATCTGTGCAATTGCTTGGCCTAGTGTGCTATACTTCCCAAGTCATGCAATGCAAGGCATTCTCCATCTGGGGATAGTCATGGACACAGGCATGGCAAAACTCCAAAACATGCTTGCAACAGTAGGGTGGGATGCTCTTTGCTTGCAAAAGCCAAAGGCTGGTGTCTCATTTGGTTGACCTACATCCCAATGTGTATCTCTTATTGTCATCCTGTCCAGCTCTCCACTTCCTCTCCACATTTCATGCAGCTTCCTTTTCTTTATACTTTGTACTTTCATGCTTTTGTGCAAGTGGCAAAACAGCAAGGTGGCCAGAAGGTCTGTTGTACCTGATGGCAAGGCTTGGCTACCCCTCCAGCTAGAGACATCAACTATGTGCCAAGCGAGCTGGTGTGGTATAGCTACACAAGTCTGCATCATACAAGGCTAGATGTGAGCGGTGCCCTGTAAGGTGGAATGTCTCATGTTCACCCTGTATTGCACTCATCTCTTGTCTCTCATGTCTTGAGTTGACTAAGGACATGAGGATTCTCATAGGACAAGGCCTCCTTTTAGAAGTGACAAGTCTGTTGAGCTGATGGAATTGTTGAACAATGGGATTTGCATGAGTCATTGTGCAGTGTTAGCATATAATTGGTCTCTCATTGTTGTATGTCAGGTCAATGAAGAGCTTGTAGGTAAAGGCAACAAACAGCTTCTTTGCAACAGGAACTAGATCACATTTGGCTTGCCTATCATGTGAAATTCAGAAGACCATTGTGAGCATATCTGCATCTGCAACTGCACTCTGTCCTGTGATTCCACATGCATGTAGGCAACCTGCTGAAGTGCAACCAGTGTGGTGAGTTGTATCACCACTGTGAGATCATGCACAAACTCAGGAGGGGGAGCTATGGCATGGTGAGCAAAGGGATGTGCTGATCTTCCTGATGTCCTTCACCTTTGGCTTCATCACTCGATGCATGTACATGGCAAGGAATATGACCATCATCAACCTGTATATTGGGATCTTACCATGTCATCTCCATGAAAATGGTCAGAGTCCTCTACATGCTTACTAAAGACATTCCTCAGATAGGAATCAAGTACTTTTCTGGTAGCCTTTGTCCTTTACATTGATCATGTCTTTCTGGAAAGTTCATTGGAATTATGGGATATCAAACACATACAAAAACACTAAGCTGGCAAAACTGGGCATTGTTGTCTCTTTAAGCATGTCCGACTTGTTAGAATTAGGCCACCCTACAGGCCTTTTGGTGACATCAAGCTTGATCTCTCTGTGGTATATGGAATAATTATAATACATATCTTCAGGTTCCCATGATCTAAATCAGGTTTCTACTTAGGTCTTTGGCACAATGAACTATTGGCTTTTGTCTTTCAACAGAACAAACCTTGGGTGGCTTTCATGTACCATAATTAGATCACCCTTGTGTTCCTGCCCTTTTGAGAGCTGTATACTATTGATTGTTTGTACAAACTGTCATCTTGAGAAAACACATTCTACTTGGCTCAAGAAACCACTCTTTCTAGAGCCTGTTGGCTCCAGTAGTATCTTGAACATCAAAAGCTTGCTATTTATTTTTAGCACCCAGGAACTTACTTCTTACATTGTCATCACAAGCTGTACTCGACTTGTTCCTGGAAGTCTATTGCTTATTTGTGTTATTGGTGTTACTGTCAAACATGTTGATCCTCTTCTTGACACTGTGCATGCACTAGCTTGGGAATCCACAGCCATTCCCACCAGGCACACCCCATTCAGACAATATCAAAGTAAGTACAATGGTGCAAGGAGTGCAGTGCCATTGTCATGTCAGGGGCATTCTATTGCATGCTGGCCCTGTGCCTCTATTCTGGTCATGGTGATGTGCTTGGTGATAGGCAGTGCGCAAAAAGAAACCTGACTCTAGATCATCAATCTAGAGTCTATCTCTCACTCTAACACACACACACTCAAAATCACCAATTAAGTTCAAGGTGGAGTATGGTAGAAGCACTCTTAACCTAGATTTCATAGTTCTGTCTTGAATTCAACTTCTATTCAAGGCTTTTATAAATGTTTACACAAGATACACTATTGTGACAGCGAGGTATAAGTGCAAAGGGATTTTTATAGGTATATTTGAGCTATTTAGACTTGGATAACTTCGTCTAGGTGCTAAAAAGTTGATCTAGATTTACCTTCAAACCAAAACAATCAAAGAACACACTGGTTCTACAAAGAGCACACAGACTTCTACAAAGGATACACAGATCCTGACTTCAAGTACACAGACTCTAGAGCACACAGACTCTCCAATTGTTCAAATTCTAAGTTCTCTAGACTTTTCTACTTCATCTAGATCAATGTTTTTCACTTGGTTGACTTTGCAAAACTTATTCACACAGTCAAGGATGTGCACTTATAAAATCCTTTATTTGACTTGGTAGCTATGAGCCACTAGCACAAATGAGGGGAAATGCTTTCCTCCTATTATGTGTCTAGATGGTGGTAATTTATAGTATTCTATATCTAGGTATAGGGGTCTTGTATCTAGATTATTATGGTATGATACCAGCTTTATTTTACAAATGATGAGTCATGTATTTTCAAGGATTGCATGATTCCAAGACATTTATTCATTGTCTTAGAGCTCCTGCAGTTTATTCTATTATCTAGGAGTGCCCTACTGGTCCATAGGTTCTCCATTATTCAATCTCAGAGAGCCATATGGCTTTCTCATTCATTTCTCACAGCAATGCACGAGTTGCTGAGGTGACCATCAATCTTCTAGACCAATCAAGGGTACTGAGATTGTATTCTGTGATCACAAATCAATCGTTTCAAACATCTCGATGCCTATTTTTATCTTCTAGGGTTGTGGGCAATGCCATCAGGTGGTCTAGATCATAGACAATGACCTTAGGTTTTGTCCTGACTTTGGTAGGGGTCTTTTTCATAAGTTATCTTTTGTTTCATGGACTTAGAGATTGATCTAGATGTTAGTTTTACTTCATGTTTTGTCTACTGTCATGGCTGTGTCCCCTAGATTTGACTTAGTGTGTCTGTTTGGGTGGGGAAATAGTTTTCTGATTCAAAGGCATAGAGGGTTGGCCCATCCAGGTACCATCCCTGTGTCCGTTTTGACTTCAGTTAACTCTACAATCAATCTAGTAGCAAGCTATCAGTGTGAAGTCTCCACTATAGCCCTCAATACAGCATCTAGATTGCAAATAATGCTTTATTTTCACAAAATTCATGGGTAGCCTGATACCCAGCATATCAATGGTCAAACCAAAAGTTTTCTGATATTGCCCTGAGCACCATCTGAAAGAGACATTCAGCATAGATAAATGTTCTATTGTACATGGTAAAATTCATCTTGCACTGTATGATGAATTTCAGACATAAGATGAATTTCAAACTATAAGCAGTAGTGACTGCATCACTCTGAGAAGCAGGTTATATTGAACTAACCCCAGCATGTTTGAGCATGATGCTTCCCCATGCATGATGAAGTTGAGCTTTGTCCATATTATAAATGGGGTCACCCATTCCCTGCCTACATGCAACACACTATGTTGGTGCTTCCTTGATGGTAGAATAGTGAAAAGAGGAAAGGGACTTGGATGAGAGTGTCCGAAAGTTTGGTCTGTCATCAGAGGGGCCTAAATAACATTTTTCCTCTGTGTAACTGAGGTCCCACTAGAAAGTCCTTATGAGTCTTTTGAGAACCCATGATGATTTAAATTTGTATCTCTTTTTGCGACCTTGGTTCCAAGTCCAAGTTTACAAAATGTGTATATCATCTTAACAATTTTGTATCCACAGACCATGGAGTGGCTGCAATATAACTGTCATGAACCTACCAGTAGTCATATATTTCACCTTTGCTGAGTGTCAAGTTGCTGATGGACCTGCATAGTGAAGCAGTGGGATCAAACCTGTATACAATCCAGTGAAAGAATGATGCAAATGATTGAATTGAATAGTACAGAGTTTGAAATGAATACGGAAGCAAGGAGTGAGTGTTTTAGTGATAGTTTAGCAGCAAGCAGTCAAGGAAGGCCTTAGGTCTCAAGCATCAATGTTTGTCCCCAGCATGAATTGAGGACCAGAGAGCATATGCTCCACAGCTAATTTTGAGATATTCAGTAGGTAGTATATAAGCTGCATAGGTGTATAGAGTTCTTCATGCAGTATTCAAAGACATCCTATGCAATGACAGAATGTCTCTTCAAGTCCTCCCTACAAAAGTATCCTATGTCAGAAATTATGAAATTGGATTATAAGGGGTTATAATCTGAAATAATGCTATAATGGAAAAGAAGCCCTTATAAGCCATTATCAGTAACAAGCTCAGAAGAATAAGGTGCCTTATAAGGCCTGGGCCCCATAATGACAAGATCAGAAAAATTAAATTTATCAATCAATGTCATACAATAATATCACAATTAATTATGTTGTTTTCTTAACTGAATTTATAGAAGATTAGTAATTAAATTAGTTAGCAATGAATACTTACAGGTGGGGGAGTCAAACCAGCAACCTTTGCAAACAGAGTATTAAATAAGTATAGTGTTACCATTACACCACAAGGGCTATATTAGAGTAGCAAATCCAGTTAAGTTAATCTACATTTGTTCACCTGGTCTTCTGCAAATATTTTTCTAAGTCCCAATGCTCTCAAGGCAATTGATACATTTCAAACCAGTCAAAGGGATTGTACATATCAGTGAGCTGAAGGAATGCAAAAAACATTGTCAAACTTGGATTAGTTCATGTAGAATATTAGATATACATTCTAGAGGGGCATCACTGAGCAGATTCCTTATGGCTGCTGTACAAATTGTGGCATCTCCATGGGCACAGGGCATCTTATCATGTGATTATTTTGTCAGGCCATACCTTATATGCACCTTATCAGACTCAATCAGCTTATAAGGCCAGAACCAATCTTATTTGGTAATTATATTCTCAGGCCAGACCTTATTTGGACCTTATAAGGGCAATCAGATTATAAGGCCAAAATAAAATTTCCAACATATGCAAAGCTCTATACTCAACAATGGGGAGCTCAACTCTGGCCTTCCCTGCTCTCTATTCTATTCCATAACTTTTTTTTTTCATGCTAATTCTACCAACTGGGACTAAACAATCTCGTAATTTCTTTAGGACATTTATTGTGTTCCATGAGACATTGGAACAATGGACCAGAACCAGAGCAGGCTGAAGATATTATATGATACTTCATATGCCAATTTGACACTACAAATATGCCATCCATCTGGGATACCAAGCTTGAAAGTCTTTGCATGAAAGAGGTTGAACACTGAGGTTATGACCTCAAGAAACTCCAGCCCTACCTAGTGACTGGACTCAACATCGCTGTCTTTGCATATCATCATGTCGAAAACATCAATGTCAAAGTATACATCGCCATCTACACCATGTTTTCAATATATGTCAACGACACCTATCCTGATAACACTGGTGCCCTTGCCATTGGAGTTCCAGATTTTACTAAGGTAATGGTGATGAGCCTCAGGGCTCTGTATGCTCCAATTTCGCGGATTTATCCCTTTAGCAGACTTTCAGCAAACCAATGATTCCACACAAGCCCATATATACTTTATAGGGCTTTTCCAACACTTTCCTGATGCCAATACCTCAGCAATACCCCAACAACTCCAATTTTGACCTAGAGCCATGGATTTAGTGCCACCATTACCAGAATAGGACCTAGAGCACATTGCCGATGTCTCTGGCAATGACACATCAAAGTGCAAAGGCACAGCCACACAAGCGGAGCTTCTCGACATTGATCCAGCAATCATAGGGGCTTCATCACAGCAATTTGACGATTTCCACAGCACAAACACCCTTTGGCGACTTTGGAATTAATTGGTTATTGCTGTATAACCACAAGACGTCGATGCACACGATACTTTGGCAGTACTCAGTCATTTCCGATGAGTATTCTCAACTCTGACACTATGAATAAGGCATAATCTAATGCCAGAACTATGAAAATCAAAGGCGCAGACACGAATAAGACAATGCACAAGACCTGCTGTATAGTCAGAAGGTCAGAAACACATATGCTAATGCATAGCCCTTCAGATATACCACAAGGATGCCATTTTATTTATATCTTACTATATAAACATGGTAATTTCATACTGTACACCAGTTACTCTCTCTATTCCATTCCCCCACATACACACATCGACTCGTTTTACCTCAGTAACTCACCTAGCTTCGACAATACCGATAGTACATGTTAATAGCGATTTTGTTCGCCACAAAGCCGATGATGAGGTGATCAGATGGTTTAGTGATCTCCGAACGTAAACTGATGAATAGTTGTCGGATACTTCTGGAATATCGCTGTGCGAAGAACCAAAATGGAAATAGTGGTGTCTCAGCCTTGTGTCGGTATTACAGAACAACTAGTTTTGTTCGTAAGCCACTCCTCAGGTGTGTTGTTTGTTTGTGCGCGAGCTTTCTGAGTACCTCCGTACTCGTGTCGGTTCCACTGACAAAACACTATACATATTCGGTACTGGACGGATCAGGCAGTCCTACGTTGACTGGCTTGTCGTCTTTGGTTGGGGACTTCTCTCTAGTCTCGTGAGAAGTTACTACAGATTCCGACGCTCTGAGTCGCCTTTGGTCTCTGTTATCTGGTCTGGTGTGTGTCGTAAAACTGGGAAACTGGATGGGAAAGAAACTGGGATGTGTAAAACGTCGGTCGGTATTATGTCGGTATTAAATGAGCTCCTAATCGTCTCGGTAGGGGTCTGTACCGATGTTTCTGTGGCTATGGCGGTGCAATAGCGGGTCTCGTCTTTATTTCTGGTCTCCTCGGCTTTATCTGGTTATGTCTCGGCTTTATCTGTGACGATTCTGTTCGCCCTAATTCCTATAAACTGTCAATCTCTGTCAAAACTATACTTTGTTTCCTTTGTCTGTTCCTATCTCTTGTCAAATCAATTCCTATAACTGGTCGATACTATTTCCTGCGAAGCTCACAATAGAGCTGCCCTATATCTGTCAATCTGTCAATACTAAATCTGTTCAAAACCTATCCTTGCAACGCTCGCAATAGAGCTGCCCTATAACTATCCAATACTATTCGTCTGCTCTTGACACCCAAATGGGTTCGTTAATGTCTTGTGAAATTGAAACTGTTAAAAACTAATCTGATCTTGTGAAATTGAAGCTAATTCTTTCCTATAAAACTAAAAGAGGTGAGTACTGCACGGTTATCACTTACTAACACTGAGCAAATGCCAGTAACGAAGTAAAACAATGACGAGAGTCAAGGATTTTAGGTCGATGGATGATGGTGAAGCGTCTCAGCTTTAACTACGTCAAGCTCGGCTTTGTGGTGAACGAAATCACTATTAAACGTGTACTATCGGTATTGTCAAAGCTGGGTGAGTTACTGAGGTAAAACGAATCGATGTGTGTATGTGGGGGAACGGAATAGAGAGAGTAACTGACTGTACAGTACGAAATTACCGTGTTTATATAGTAAGATATAAATCAATGGCGTCCTTGTGGTATATCTAGAAGGCTATGTGTTAACATATGTGTTTCTGACCTTCTGACTATACAGCAGGTCTTGTGCGTTGTCTTATTCGTGTCTGTGCCTTTGATTTTCGTAGTTCTGGCATTAGACTATGCCTTATTCATAGTGTCGGAGTTGAGAATACTCGTCGGAAATGACTGAGTACCGCCAAAGTATCGTGTGCGTTGATGTCTCATGGTTATACAGCAATAACCAATTAATTCCGAAGTCGCCAAAGGGTGTTCGTGCTGCGGAAATCATCAAATTGCTGTGATGAAGCCCCTATGATTGCCGGATCAATGTCGAGAAGCTCCGCTTGCGTGGCTGCGCCTGTGCGCTTTGATGCGTCAATGCCGGAGACGTCGGCAATGCGCTTTAGGTCCTATTGTGGTAATGGCGGCGCTAAATCCGCGGCTTTAGGTCAAAATTGGAGTTGTCGGGGTATTGCCAAGGTATTGGCGTTGGGAAAGCGTCGGAAAAGCCCTATAAAGTATATATGGGCTTGTGTGGAATGATTGGTTTGCTGAAAGTCCGCTAAAGGGATAAATCCGCGAAATTGGAGCGTACAGAGCCCTGAGGCTCATCACCGAGCTTGATGTAGTTAAAGCCGAGACGCTTCACCATCATTCATCAACCTAAAACCTTGACTTTCATCATTGCTTTACTTCATTACTGGTATTTGCTCAGTGTTAGTAAGTGATAACCGTGCAGTACTCACCTCTTTTAGTTTTATAGGAAAGAATTAGCTTCAATTTCACAAGATCAGATTAGTTTTAACAGTTTTCATTTTCACAAGACATTAGCAAACCCATTTGGGTGTCCAGAGCAGACGAATAGTATTGGATAGTTGTAGGGCAGCTCTATTGCGAGCATTGCAAGGATAGGTTTTGAACAGATTTAGTATTGACAGATTGACAGATATAGGGCAGCTCTATTGTGAGCTTCACAGGAAATAGTATTGAATAGTTATAGGAATTGATTTGACAAGAGATAGGACCAGACAAAGGAAACAAAGTATAGTTTGACAGAGATTGACAGTTTATAGGAAGTAGGACAAACAGAATTGTCACAGATAAAGCCAAGACATAACCAGATAAAGCCGAGGAGACCAGAAATAAAGACGAGACCCGCTATTGTACTGCCATAGCCACAGAAACATTGACACAGACCCATACCAAGACAATTAGGAGCTCATTTAATACCAACATAATACCAACAGACATTTTACACATCCCAGTTTCTTTCCCATCCAGTTTCCCAGTTTTATGACACACACCAGACCAGATAACAGAGACCAAAGGTGACTCAGAGCATCAGAATCTGTAGTAACTTCTCATGAGACTAGAGAGAAGTCCCCCCAAAGATGACAAGCCAGTCAATGTAGAACAGCCTGATTTGTCCAGTACCAAATACGTATAGTGTTTTGTTGGTGGAATCAACATGAGTATGGAGGTACTCAGAAAGCTCATGCACAAACAAACAACACACCCGAGGAGTGGCTTATGAACAAAACTAGTTGTTCTGTAATACCGACACAAAGCCGAGACACCACTATTTCCATTTTGGTTCTTCACACAGCGATATTCCAGAAGTATCTGACAACTATTCACCAGTTTACATTCGGAGATCACTAAACCATCTGACCACCTCATCAACAGTGTCTATATCTCTAAAAGTAAATTTTAATTAAATTATATGAAGCATCTTGTGTCTTCAGAGAAGCAGGCAACCAAGATGATGGATGACTTTGCAGGAGTCCTGGCAGAAGCCTCACAGCATTTTGGTGAAGCAACCACTGATTTCACCGTCCAGGCAGTCCTCAAGTTCATGACTGCTTTGGTTCTAGAGAAACAAACTAACTCTCAACCAGTGAGTATATTCCCAGATGACTTGATTACACACTAAGTAAAAATGTGGCAGACCAAAGTTGATAAATACACCATTTTTCTTCAAGAATTAAGTGGAATTGCAGAGGCATATGCTGCGTTCATTTTTCCTAGTGAGATGCCATATTCTGTACACATACAAGCCCTACCTCTCCTCCGTGATGTTACCTGTTTCATAAACAACATACTCTCATTCTACAAGGAGGAAGTTGTTGGCAAAAACCACAACCTTGTATCGTTGTTGGCTCAAGCCAATGATGAACCAAAGACTAAAACCCTTCACAATTTGGTTGGGGAATGCATGGAAGTACACGAGAGAGTGTTGCTCATCTTGTCACCACACAGAGACACACAAGAGGACTACAAAAAGTTTGTGAAGGGGTACTTAGTGTATCATTTGGGTGCACAGAGATATAGACTTGATGAGCTGAAGATCGAGCCTGTGGGTCGCAATATGTAGATATATAAATATATATCAATTTGTGCAGAAGAGACCAAGAATCCTTGACGAATCACTGGATAGGCAAAAATGCAGGTCCTATATAGACACACAGATGGCCTTCATCTTCCCACCAGTCCTTCTTTTTCATCTCTGTCATCTCCTTCTCCCTCTTCAGGGCCATTATATGTGCAGTGTGTAACTCCAGGTGTAAAGGTCTGGTAGTAGTGTTGGATTTGGGGGGCTGGCGAGGTAGTCACTATGCCGGTGTTGATCCAAGTCGTTTCTTCATTGCCTAGTTCAATTGAGATATATATATCTTGGATATATCCTTTGGAACATTAAACACACATCCCAAGTAAGTCATATCCTTGTGGTGAGTATGGGAAGCATGGCAGATGCATATAAGATTTGTGTTATGCAGAGCCCAGAATGGGAAGAGGTCTGAGCACAATTACATCATTCTCGCATTGATGCTATCTTGACTTTGTAACTTCCTTCCCTCCCCTATGGATCTTCTATCGTTAAGAATAGATGTACATGTTCAACTGCATGTCTATTTGATTCCTTCTCAGGCAGAAGCTAGTGACAAAAAGGCATCAGACAACCAGGGGGGCATTGCTAAGTATATCAATGGAAAGGGCAGCGGGTTGGTTTATACACAGTCTTAATGGGAAGGTTGGGATTGGTGATGACAGGCAAAGGACATGAATCAGCAGAATGCTATCCAAAAGACATCAAAGGAGGCCTTCAATCCATCACAGAACTTGCTGTTCATTGTCAACATACTCCAGATGCCTAGTGCAGTGTCAATGGCCTGCCATTTGGGTATGTTTTGTCAGTGGAGCAAGCCGACTTAGCATGGAACTTGAGTACAGATCATATCCGTAGTATGAACATTTTGTAGTTGTGTCGCAGCTCGAACAACATCTAGCATAGTCTGTAGTTAGTCTAGGACTCTCGTAGAATGAACCAGAATTTATTTGAAGAGTATATAAGAGTTGTATTCATACTATAGTAAATACAAGTTTTCTATCTACCAATTATTGCTGCTAACAGGTTATGGGCCCTGGCCATAACTAAATAACAACAATAAGACACTCACCTCGCATTGCTTTATCACCAATCTAAGATGTCCTACAATACCTTTTCATCCACAGCAAAACTTGGCAAGTACTTTGCAAAACTCCCTGTATGCAAGGCAGACGGCATGAACTGGATATTCTTTTGTGACCGGTTCCTTTTTTCCATTGATGCAGCAGGTCTGAGTGATCATTTTGACGATGTTATGATGATTTCAGGATCAACAGAACCAGTGGAAGTGGATTCCAAGCATCCCACAGCTGAAGAAATGAAGGAAAGGGAGGAATATGACAAGAAGCATCAGATTTGGAAGTCTGAGCAGGCTGTAATCAAGCAGGGGATCGCATCAGTCATTCCAGATTCGTTATTCTTGAAGGTGAAAGGCGAGGCCATGGCAAAAGCAATGTGGACAAAGGTGAAGTCGGAGTATGAGAAGAAGTCCAAGATGGTAACAGTTGATCTGCGTTGAAAGCTCCAGGATGAGCGATGCGCAGAAGGAGGTGATGTAAAGACACACCTAACGAAGCTACAGTCCTTACGAGAGGACCTTATTGCGATGGGAGCAGACCCAGGTGATGATAATTTCATCGCAATAGTCCTAGGATCACTCCCTACCTCATTTGAAACATATCTCTCTGCGCTTACAGGCGCTTCGGCACTTCTAGGCAAGGCTCTCGATCCCGACATGGTGCTACAGGGCATCAGTGATGAGGCAGACCGGCAGAAGGTCAGGTCAGCAGGAAAGGGCGAGAGGGAAGCCGCATTCTACAGTGGGAATGGTGGAAAGAGGCCGAAGAAATCCATGGAGTGTTACAACTGCCATAGGAAGGGACACATGGCGAGAGACTGTTGGGCGAAGGGAGGAGGGAAAGAAGGTCAAGGCCCAAAGAAGGGCCATGGACAAGCAAACATGGCAAAAGTGGACAAGGAGTTCGATGCCACATGGTTTGCTGAAGAAGAAGAAGCCGAAGAAGACTTCTTGGACCTGCCACAGCCCCAGAATGTCAGCAACAGCGAAGACGAGGATAGCAACGAGATAACTGATGTATCAGACATCAGTATACCAGAGCTCATTGGAGAAATAACCTCACTTACATCTGGAGATCTTGCAGCAGCCGTCTCCGACACAGAGCGCGAGTATGAAGTTGATATCTTTGACTCTGGCGCTACACAGCATATGACTCCGTCATGTCATCGATTAATGAACTATAAGGCTATTGAGCCTCGAGGAATAATGGCAGCAGACAAGAAGAAGTTCGAAGCAATAGGGAAAGGTGACATGTGTATCACTGTTCCTAATGGGAAGAAGAAGACGATCAAAGTTCTCGTCAAGGATGTACTCCACGCACCTAATCTTGGAGTAACACTCCTTTCTGTTGGTCGCATCACCCAAGCAGGCTATTCCCTTGATTTTAAAGAGGACGAGTGCCGCATTTTTGACAAGAAGCATCACCAGATTGGGACAATACCGCATGTTAATGGATTGTACAGACTCCACACACCAATAACTCATGCAGAAACCTATTACATCGACAATAGGCCACGAATCGTGACACCTGACGAGTTGCATCGCCTCATGGGTCATCTTCCAATTGATGCGGCAAAGAAGCTGATCAAGGATCAGTTAGTAGATGGTCTAGAACTCGATGAAGGAAGCCCCACCTCTCAGGATCAATGCCCGTCGTGTCTACATGGTAGAATGACAAGGAAAGCCGTCTTGAAGTCTAGGGAGAATGACGCATCAGGGGGAGTAGGTGATCAAGTTCACAGTGATGTATGGGGACCGGCAACCATTGAAACGCCTCAGCACAAGAAATACTATGTCACATTTACAGATGATGCATCACGTTACTCTGTAGCAATGCTACTCCACTCGAAAAACGAGACGTTGCAGTCGTTTAAGGACCTGGAGGCGAGATGGGACAAGCTGCATGGTATAAAGATAAAGATATTGCATTCGGATGGTGGAGGAGAGTACAAGAGCCATAATTTCGATGACTACCTAGCAGAGAAGGGTATTCAACGTCGCTTCACAGTCCATGACACCCCCGAACACAATGGAGTCGCTGAGAGACTCAACTGCATACTCCTGGAGAAGATCCGAGCCATGCTTCATGCTGCAGGATTGCCGAAGAACTTGTGGGGTGAGGCATTAAAGCATGCCATCTGGTTGAAGAATAGGACATCGTCGAAGGCTATTGGTGGTCGTACACCTTATGAGGTGTTCCATGGATCGAAGCCTGACTTGCGGCACATCCAGGAATGGGGCTGCAAGGTCTGGGTACATGTCGAGGATGGTTCGAAGCTTGAAGGACGAGCTCGTGAAGGCCATTGGCTTGGATTTGACCAAGAGAGTAATGGGCATCGAATTTACTATCCAGATAATGGCTCCATACGTGTCGAACGAAGCGTTAAATTCCCAGAAATGCGTCGGAAGGACCAGGGGATCTATAGAGTGCTGAATGAGGGGGAGAATGCAGAAGTTAGGAGCAGTACGAAGGCAGAAAACATCCAGCATGGTGCACCTGCACTGCCCAAAGCCATGTCACAAGCTCCTCTGCCCGATTCACCACTCACTACACCTCCTGACACACGTCCATCGAGTCCTACAGTCAAAACGACGACGCCTATTGCACCACGAGACATTTCGAGCAAAATCGACGTGCAGAACATCATTGAGGGCACTCGAACACGTCGCACAGCTCATGTTGTCCAAATCGGGCCAGAAGACGACTCAGACACCCTCGAATATGCCTTTCCAGCCATTGGAGACATGTCTGATGAGCCAAGTGTTGAAGAAGCGAAGCATAGGGAGGATTGGCTGCTATTCAAACAGGCCGTGGATGTTGAGATGGAAGCGATGGAGAAATCCGGCACGTTTGGAAATGGACCTGTGCCAAGACCGATTGGGAAGAATGTTGTCAGACCAAAATGGGCACTTCGGATCAAGCACAAGGCTAATGGGGAAATCGACAAATACAAGGCACATCGTGTAGCCCGCGGTTTCACCCAAGTACAAGGTGTTGAATTGTTCGGACCGATTTCTATTCCATTCACCATCTACAGTGATAACCAGCCAGCCATTTCGCTTGCATATGCGGAACTGGGACAGTTTCATGCTTGCACAAAGCATATTGACATTCGTTATCATTTTATTAGGGACAAGATACAAGAAGGGACGCTCGAAATCATCTATTGCCCAACTTCCGAAATGACAGCCGATGTTTTGACCAAGGCACTAGCTGCATTCAAGTTCAAGCCTCTCGTTGACGCTCTTGGAATGATTTCGGCTTGAGGGGGAGTGTCGGCGGAGCAAGCCGACTTAGCACGGAACTCGAGTACGGATCATATCCGTAGTATGAACATTTTGTAGTCGCGTCGCAGCTCGAGCAACATCTAGCATAGTCTGTAGTTAGTCTAGGACACTCGAAGAACGGACCAGAATATTTACGAACAGTATAAAAGAGTTGTATTCGTACTATAGTAAATACAAGCTTTCTATCTACCAATTATTGCTGCTAACAGCTGTAGCACTTCACTTGCAGTAAACCTTTTGTCTGGGGTAGCCTTGCATGAAACGGATGTGCGGCTGACACAAATTATGTAGATGATTGGGAAAACCTTTATGGCTTGAGAATCTGACAGAGCGCATGTAGGCTACTCACTGGTCCAATCGTTTAATGCTCTGAAATTCTGGTATGAAGAAGTCCTCAATTTTGACCATACCACCTGAGGCGGTGAGAATGTTAGCGGGTTCGAGATCTCGATGTAATATAGGCAGGAATGTCCCTCGCAGCAAAAATCGTGCTTGCTGAGGATCGACAGAAGAGGACACCTAATACGTTGTTTTGCAAAACTAGCTACATCCAGACATACGTAACCGTACAGGATAATATACAGGACACAAAAAAAACATCGACGTTGCGCACATTTTACACTCTGCAGAAAACCAAAGCTGAAAAGGCTTGAAGAACGTTACCCCAAAGTCGCCCCGCCTCTCCAGGAAGCTCTGTTTTATTGATTCAGCCCCTGCGCAGCAGGTTGTCCGTCAGTACATCAGACTGGTCACCTGTACGGAAAGTCGCTAGCAGTCATATCGGCCTCAACCCCTTGGCTAAGGCTGACGTCGGACACCTTAGTAATCACATCGCGCGGCCCGTGGCATTACAAATTGGTTTGTTTTGCTTCACACACGATAAACCCACAGATCCCAATCCTACACCTTGCGAGGATAGCAACGGCCTCCCCGATTTATAATGTACTAAGAAGACCTTGTAAGGTCCCTACATATGACGCCAAACCTAAAGATGCAGATAACTACTGTCGCTATTTTCTCCATTGGTGTCTCTACATCAAGGCTGACAATTTCTTCTCACAGGGGAAAGTTCCTCATTTCTCTGCTGACGCCGCCTTTCATCTGAAATACATAACATGAAGAGAGGGTGGCTCCCTTCTTTTCAGCACAATGATGACTTTTGCGAATGGATATTGTTACTCGTCGAGTCTCAAAGCTAACGGGGCTTTTGTGTTTGCCGGTGGGACAGTCACGGAGCTTCGAATGATCCTTAATTCCCCTTGATAGGTCCAAGCCCTTGCACTGGGGCGAGCTGGGCAGGTCAGACCTTCTGATCTCGCCCTTCTCGTTCTTCTATCCGAGAACTGAGGAGATCAGACTATGAGTGTCGTTAGGCTTATAGCTTGGTCAGCCTCTTTATCGTATGCGTGATCGTAAGTGTTCGTCTAGATCCTATGCAATGCGAATGTTGACAGGAAAATACAATAGCCACCTCTTATTGGGTCAACTTTCTAGAGATTTTGATCAAAATATACCCGTATGCACCGTACTTTGATGTTAGTCGGGATTCGACATTTCGTCACGAATTCAAAAGTTTGGATGCTCTTGATCTCTTCTAACCTATCAAATTTTCTGATGCATCTTTTGCCATTGGGGGTTTTCGATTCAGGAGCGGAGTATTGACCTTGCCAAGTCATTGAAAATATGCATCGATCTCTCAGATTTGGCGAAGTGGTTGGTATGCCCGTGATTTAACATCCGGTCATTGATAGGCCGCTTCCGACATTCCGAGGACCAGATCCTCAAACCCACCAGTTGAATTCTTTTACGTTTGGACAGAACATACATATATAGACAGGGATCTCTCTATGTCGGATGCACCTCAACTCGCTCAGTGTTTCATAACCTCGCCACCTCATCGCACTTGTTCATTACGCGCTACTGCGTTGTTTCGTCCTCACCGCCATGTATCAGACCCCCTTGCTCGTATTTTTCGCACTTGTACTATTACTCTATCGTCACTTCCGCCTCCGTCGCAGGCAAGGTTCTCTACCTTTGCCTCCAGGCCCGAAGGGTCTTCCTATCATAGGAAACCTTTGGGACATTCCCTCTGAATATCCGTGGCTTACCTATGCTAAATGGTCTGCTACCTATGGTGATGTCTTATATCTGGATACTCCAGGTAATCCGATCATCATCCTCAACTCAGCACAAGCGACTACGGAGCTCCTCGAAAAGCGCTCCAGGAACTACTCGGATAGACCTGGTCAGAGCGAAATTATCCTTGCAACTACCTTGGATTCTAACTCCATATCAGATATGCATATGCTGTTCTTGGCAGGGTGGAATTTCAGTCTTGCCATAATGCGATATTCTGACTGGTGGAGGCAAGCGCTCTTCAAGTCCTCTTTATTGATGCTTGACCATAACTGTTTTTTCCCCCCAGAATGCACCGAAGGGTATTCCATCAATATTTTCAGCCTCGTGCCCTTCCATCTTTCTACCCAGCACAGTTGAAGGCCACTTCAATCTTGTTACGACAACTGCTGCAATCTCCCGACAGTTTGTTCCAACATGTTCGTCAGTAGGTGGAATTTGACATGTCTACTACCTAACCCTTATTCCCTCGTTAGCCATGCGGGCTCAGTCATCATGAAAACCGTCTATGGATACGATGTCAAGCTAGGTGGCGACCGTTTTGTAGACCTG
>JANDKJ010000443.1:0-77595 GCA_028551335.1 Armillaria sp. CMW 4456
TATCCGATCGTGGGGATATCCAGCTTCCACTCTTCAATGCGCAGATCCCCCCTTGTTCCGCCTTCTTGTCTCAAGCAGAGAACGTCTAGCCATATATATGTGGCCCCCAGGTTCGACATCTCTACCTGAATGAGGTCGAGGTTGGCATCTTTAGGGATTGAAACAGGCCATTCGCGTCTATTAATGGGTGTCCATACAGTGACACGATCATTCTCATCCACCCAAGCATGCGATATCGGAATTGGAAGTATCCTTGTGCCGGTCAACAACCACTGTAGGATCACTCGATTGCTGCACAAATCCCAAACACGTCGAGGGGGGATGCGTGGATCGACGATGCGACTGTCGACGAGTGCGTTTCGACGTTTGTTGTTGCTTTGTTCTCCTAATTTTCGCAGCTCATCTTTAATGCCGTTCCAAGATGACGGTATGGCTCGAGCGTACGCATACATAGTCCCAAAGTTATCATCGTTCGCAATACAGTCGTTTAAGAAGGAGATGAAGGTGGTGTCTAGCGGGCGTGTCATTTGAAGGGTATTAGTGAGTAGATCCAGGATGTCCTGGATACCGAGAGCAGCACAGGGTTTGTCGGCGAGTTTGGATGAGATAGCTGGCTCCCTGCCACCGTAGGCTCACTGTAATGGAACTTTTATCGAAGATTCTAGTTGGCCGGTTTCATCGTAGGCGGAGATGGTGAACGTGCGGAGATTCTCATGATCTTCGTTCCCCTGTGACCGACTAACTGAACCACTGTCATTAGAGACGGCAGATGAGGACGAGGAAGAACTGTCTCCAAGACCGGGGGAAAGAAACACTGATCGTCACATCATCTGTTACTGTCAAAGACAATGGAAGCAAGTGAACATACCATAGACCATTCCTTCTTTCGCTTTCAGATCTTCAGAGTTCAGGTGAGCTTTGTGGTGGGTAGTGAAGATAAGATCAACGCTTAAATACTGTGGCTTGATGATGGGAGGCTAAACTTGCCGTATCTAGGTGCGTGCGATATTCATACTCGCGTAATACCATGTAACAGACACAAAGTTCACTACAGAAACTGAGAATTAGCGGCCATAGCACCGAGTCACAACAAATAGCGCTACGCATTATTATCTCCGTATAAGGAAACGACATAACACTCTCAACCGTCTCGGAAAAACCTTCCCCGCTCTGCCCTGCCCCACCCCGTCCCCTCAACCATTAACCTCCTCGTTCAAGCCCTCCCCCTTCCTCGCCTCCTCCGCCTCCCACACATCCACAACCTCCCTCAACATTGCATTCTCAATCCCTGCGCACCCATTCCGGTGGACTATCCACGCCCACGGCGTCTCCCTCGGCACATCACACCCGCAACCACGACACACCACCTTGTCCATATGCACGTCCGCCCACACCTCGCGCGCCAGGAACCGTGCAAACCTAGCCATTTCCGTGCCCCGCCGGGTGATGGGTGCACCGAAGGTCTTGCGGATGCGGAATACGGGTCCGGCGCTGTGCGTCGCAGTAAAGGTCCTACTATTCCCCTGGATGAATGTGAACTCGGGTAATGTGGTAGTGGGAGCGGGAGCAGGCGGGAACGCGCCGGGGACAGTATGAGTGGCGACGATCATTTGGGTGGGGTAGGTAAACTCCCACACGCACCCGGACCGCCCGCAGCGGCACGGACGAGAGTCTACGCGAGTAGCGTGGCTCACCCAGCCTTGCGGGCCGGGGCCGTGGTGCGCTGGTGTCGGATCCGTGTCTGTGCGCGTCTGTGACTGTTCGGAAGCGTTGTTGGCTCCTGGCAGAGTGTCCAGACTTTGCGCAGGAGTAGTTTGATTCGAGGGCACGACCATGACGAGAGGTTGTATGACTGGGGAGTGAGATGGGATGGGTATGTACACGAAAGTGGTTTATATGCGTGAATGAGACAAAGCCACCTATTTCGGTGCACAATGCTAGAGCCATACGACTGGTTGATGTGCCTAAGAGCACAAAGGTGTTACACTCAACAATGGGCAGGAAGATGCAGAGATGCGTACCATAGCACCAAACGGACTAGCTTGTAAAAAAAAAATTGAAATTTTTTGATATTTTGCAAGGTGAGTCTTCCTGGGTCGACTTCAAGATTGATGGCAACCATGCAAGTGTGCCAGTGTAGGTTTCAGAGTACAATTACTGGAAATTTAAGAGGTGCCCAGGACTGATGGCAGGATTGCGTGTCTGGCTTTCGGGGTGGTACGGGCTATTACCTGCAATGTGACAGGTGTCCAGTTCCTGGGAAGCAACGAGTCAACAACGCAACACATATCCAGGACGATTCCCGTCGAGCATCGGTAGCCCTTGCCTGCTCGTGCAATTCCTCTGGTCGACCTTGTCCTCATAGGAAGACTGGATTTGTGCTTTGCTCGCAGACAAGTACGGCTGGAACCGGAGATGAAGCGAGACGCTGCCATGATAGTAGAATGTCAACCATGGTGGACACCCAGTCAAGAAAGAACTGTCATGTCCACTCTGGTTTTGCGCCAAGACAAACGACGGGTGTGCGTCCTCGCAGACTGGGACTTCCAGCCGAAGGGTAGACAGGAAGACAATGGTGCTACCTCTTAAAACTTTACCAGTGGAGATTGTATGACCACTGGAGTCTTTTGCCGCAGATAGGTGCATAGGCACCGGGCACCGGAGAGGCTGAAATCGAGCGGGTGTAGCGTGATTTCGACAAGGACATCCATCGCATGGCGAGAGAAGCGACGGCTGGAGAGTTCAGGATTGAGAATGGTATTCATATGACCTGATTGGCATTGCGAATGAGCCATTATCCACATGCCCTAAACTGATTTGGCGAACGACGAGTGGTAGTGCCAGTACTGTACACCTTTGGATTCCATGTATCAAGGTCGAAAGAGGTGGCAAAGCGGTAACAAGGACAGTAACCACTATCCTGTGCCGTCTGGAGATGGGTCATTCGTGCCAAGTCTGTGCCTTGATTTGCGGTAAGGTACCTTTGTGGCTAGCAGGGCCATGAGTATTTGTCATATTCTCGTATCCGTCTGGTGAATTTTAGACCGCTCTTGGCTGTAAATTTAGCGAGCATAGCGGATAGGGCGACGATACTCACCATGAACCTACCCGATGCTAGTCCAGTATCCACGTCATTTCGCTACGTTTCAAGTAACGGTTTGCTAGGCGGGCAGCCCTCCCCTACTGATGCTATGTCGTCTCATTGACCGCTATGCTCGCCGGAGGAGAGGGAGAACTGGTTATAACCGTGTCCACGGTACAGGTACCTGGTCTGACAGGTTATGGGTCATTTTCTTTGATCAGCGTCGGTGGCCCTTGCTCGGTGGTACAATCCTGTCCGGTCGACACTGTGCTCCCCGGCTCCCCAGCTTATTGCATTTTGCCGTGCCCTGCTCAAAGACAAGTACGTATGTCCGTTATCGTGATAGGATAGGATACCAACTGTCGTGAAGGTCTCGATCAAGATCTTCATGAGTGACGAAGAACATTTGGTGCAAATGGAAGGTCCACCATGTCCATCCCAGTTTCGTACCAAGAACGCACGCCCTCGAAGACCGGAACATCCACCGTATGGGAGATGTGGTGGGTCTTGGTCAGGTAAGGTCATCGGACCATCGGCATGCTTTGCTGTGGGTGCGTGCATAGATATAGGCACTGACAGAAGGTGGACTCGGATGGTTTGAAGTCTAACGAAGACTTTCATCGCGACGACTGGGGAGTAGGAGGTGAGATGAGATTCATGCCAGCCTGGTTGGCAACGCAAAGGACCACTGTCACGAGTCATTACGTTTACAACGTCCAAAGGCATTGATACTTGACTGATTCAATGAACATCGGGTAGTTCGTGCCGCCAGTACTGTACATCTTTGGATCCTCGGAATGAACATCGAAAGGAATGGAGAGGACAGTAGTAAGGACAGTGACTACCATCCTGTGCCGTCCAAAGAATGAGAATGAGAATGAGACCATGTCTCGATCTGAGGCAAGTTGAACAGCAGGGCAACGAGGGAGCGCTTGTCATATTTTCATTTCCGTTTGGTGGATTTTAGAGCCGGTCTGAGCTGCGATTTAGTGAATGTAGCGGGAAGACCGATGATACTCACCATGAACCTATCCTTCGCTAGAACAGTATCCACACCATTTTCATTCACTACGTTTCAGATAATGATTTGCCAGGCGGTCAGTCCTCCCCAACTGGTGCTATGCCGTCTCATCTCGCCAGAGGAGACCTGACTATAACTTGGTCATAGTGTCTAACTATCCTTGCACCTGCTCGTAGACAACGCACGATCCGACATGTGTCGTCGAGTACAAGGAAAGCGACGAAGAGTGAGTGGATGCCCTGATCGTGGTATGAGCTTCTTGCCATCCGAAAACAGGATCGGTGGTTTCCCAGCTCGAGGCTTCAGAACAAAATTAGGGATATGTGAATGGGGATGGGTAAAAGAAACGAGTCTGAAGGCTCTTCGCGTAGCTTCCACCGTGACACTGGGTACTCGTCGTGGTCGAGAGTAAAATGTGTTGTCTTGTTTGGTTGCATCTCTCGACCGGTAAACATGTCTCGTATCCATCCATAGGATATCGACATGCCTCTTCGAATGTTTGCCAAAAAGATTGGCTCGGTTTTTTCTTTTCCTCCTCAGTTGTTTCTCGTCACCAGTCCAAGATCCTGAGGAGCTTCAAATTTCGTGCCTACAATACAGGAACCTTGTCTTACAGGTTCCGTACCTACACGACTCGGTACACATGTAACTCTCCTTCTACTTGGTGGAAGCCTTATTCTTTTATACTGCCCGTATCGCCTTGGTGGTTCCTTCGGTACTCACATTGCACTCCGAAGACTCGGATTTACCAGAGCTCACGGACAATATCCTCCGGATTACTTTTCCTGTGCATATATCCTCATTTTGACCGCATATAGCCATGTGCCGGATCCCTCTTCAGGAACACACAAGGTTCGCTGAGCATTAGCCACTTACTTTAAAAATAGTACACGGACTGCTACGCCTTCCGATGGGGACGTAGTCTTTGTTCGGAAAAACATTATCCCGCCCTTCATAAGGGCGATAGTTCACTGCAGAAACTGGGCGTCAGACCAACATCAGACGCTTACTATACCAGTCATAAAATTCGTCTATTAGCTTGTCGCAAAGTCATTGTGACTGGGACTGCATATGGACTATCACCTATGACCTTGAGATTACCTTGTCGACTAGTTGGTTGGTAAGCCTCTGCGTTCAAGTTGCAACCAATAGTCCTGACACAATAGGTGGCGTGCTTGATGGGAGATGTCCATGGAGCAGCGTGTAATAATCCAGGGAAATAGACTGCGAGAAATGAAGAGAGAAGCTCCAACTAAGCGATGCATTCTTGAGGGTGGAATGAATGCATGGCGAGCTGCATCTCTTGTAGGGATACCAATAGGACATCTATCATTCCTACATCGTTTTCCATAACGACAGATATGCTATTTGCCAATCTGGTTCCTGCAACGAAGAGAAGCTCATAGTCGCAGAGCAGGATGGCGAGAGGAGAAGGACTGGGGAAAGTCGGAAAGAAGTTATGGAGAAACCCCAGCCATGTTTCGGCTCCTATACGAAGAAGCTATTCAGAACAATATGCGTACCCCGGTGGAACCGTCAGGAGGGAAAGTACGACAGAGGAGCGTGTACTAGTCAATGAACTGTAGCGGAAATTTTGAAGCCCATGCCAAGTAAAGATTGTGTGATCCTTCCCCCGAATTTCAAGGGCAACAAGAAGGGTTGCAAAGTGGTGAGATGAGTGCAACGAACAGTCTAGGTGATTCACTGTAGCCACGTCGATATGCACAGTGAGGTTGACCCTTAAAGTAGCATAGATGGGATTGTCAGTAACTGGATAGCGAATTCGAGCTTTGCCACTCTCACGTCTGTCCTGCCCGAGTCACTCCTGCCTTTCTTTATACACAGAGGGTAATTGATAATGCTGATAAGGTTGTTCGAGCTGTAGCGGTAGAAAATGTTCAGTCTTTGTGAGGTTTCTGGACAGTATAGAACCGAATCGATGCCGCATTTGGGGATGCACTTGACAAGAGCTGTGGATGTATATTGCGTATCGCAAAATGTAGGTTGGTTTACTGGACCACACAAGCAAGACGGTTGTCAATCTCTTCGCTTGTGCAGAGCTTGCACCGAGGGTGGTGATGGCCTTGCTGACTCGGAGCGTTGGATGGGGAATTTGAAAAAGTAAGGTCAAATATGAGACGTTGACTTCTACTTGACACGCGACACTGACGGTCGACATCCTTCAAGTAGAGTTTTCCCAGGTTTTCCCTCATCATACTGTATTGCCTCCCGCTAGCTCAATTACCAGTGCGATGTAGGCCGAAGTGACCCACACATGTTGCACTAGCAATTGTGTTCCAAGCTCTCTTCAACAACTTGAAATGGAAGTCTCGATAAAGCTAAAGCGCTGACCTCATCTCCTCCACGCACCACAAACCTCACAGAGCTCCGAAGACCTGAAAGCGGAAGAAGGAATGGGACAAAGTATGTTCACTTGCTTCCATTGTCTTTGACAGTAGCAGATGATATGATGATCAGTGCTTCTTTGCGACGGACTTGAACACAGCTCTTCCTCGACCTCATCTGCCGTGTCTGATGACAATGGTTCAGTTAGTCAGCCACAGGGAAACGAAGATGGTGGGAATCTCCCCGTATTCACCATCTCCGCCTATGATGAAATAGGCCAACCAGAATCTTCGATAAAAGTTCCATTACAGCGAGCCTACAGAGGCCAGAGACCGGCTATCTCATCCAAACTCGCCGACAAACCCTGCGCTGCTTTCGGTATCCAGGACATCCTGGATATACTCACTAACACCCTTCGAATGACACGCCCGCTAGACATCACCTTCTTAGACGACTGTATTGCGAACAAATGTGACTTTGGGACTGCATATGCGTACGCTCGGGTCATACCGACATCCCAGAACAGTATTAAAGATGAGCTGCGCGAATTGGAGGAACAAAGTGGCCGTAAACGTCAAAACGCAGTCGTCGGCAGTCGAATCGTCGACCCACACATGCCCCCTAGGCGTGTCTGGGACTTGTGCAGCAATCGGGTGCTCCCACAGTGGCTGATGACCGACACAAAGAATTGTCCAGTTCCGATATCGCATGCTTGGGTGGATGAGAACGATCGTGACGGTGTGTGGACGCCCATTAATGGATGCGAATGGCCTGTACCAATCCCTAAAGATGCCAACCTCAACCTCATTCGGATAGAGATGTTGAACCTGGGGGCCACGTATGTATGGCTAGACGCTCTCTGCTTGAGACAACCAGGCGGAACGAGGGAGGACCTGCGCATTGAAGAGTGGAAGCTCGATGTGCCCACAATCGGATATCTGTATCGTGTCGCAGATACCGTAGTGTGGTATTTGAGTGGGCTGGGGCGACCTTTCAGTCTGAAGGAAGGTGATCTGGATAGCGATCGATGTTGGTTTAGGCGCGCATAGACGCTGCAGGAAGTTGGCAACCAAAGGACTATTGCGGGAGACACACCTGACGGACCCCTGCATTCTGAGCCGATAGACGACAAGGGTAACTATGAAAATGATATACTCACCAGATTCCACAAGCATCTACAGGTCTTGGATGAATTTGAGCCAGATTCGTACGAGATCTTCGGTTCGCTGGCAGAGATGCAGAAGCGGGTGTCGACCAACCCTGTGGACAAGGTGGCGGCGCTTGTATTTCGTTTCGACTCAATGATAATACCGGCATACTATGAAAACCGATCTCTAGACGATGCCTGGGCAGCACTGGTAAATGTAATCATTGGCTGGTGTCGAGCTGATCTGTTGTTCCTGTATCCTGAGCCAGGAACCGTAGGCAAACGATGGAGACCGTCATGGGAGCAAGTTATGAGGGGGCCTCTACCAACGAAAGGCGAATGCGGAGCCTGGGTTAGTCGTGACGAGGAGAGGGATGTCGATTGCTGTAAGGGATACAGCATTGAGAAAGGCTGTGTGAAGGGATTAGCTGTGGGAGGTTCGAAAGGTGAAAACCGGTGCGGACAGTTGACTATTGAAGACGAGTCAGGGACCATGCATGCCTTCCAAATCACTGCCACGCACAATTATCCCATACCGGAGCAGAACTATGCATTGATTGAGGCGCTTATGTCACTCGAATACTGGGTCCTTGGGGAGAGACGCCCTGACGGGCGCTTCGAAAAAGTATCCGTGTTCATGATGATCAATCGTGAAGATCGAGAAAGGTTGAGGAATCTGAGACTTGGTGACGTGTGTTATAACATTCTTCTTTGATAATAGGTCACATTTTATGCACTGTTTATGCCCTTTATTGATGATCGTATTGTGGACATTTTGGTACGAACGGATGTACAGCGTATTATAAGTGTAATCAAACTGTATTAACAAGCTTTCCAGAAACTATTACATGCTGAGCTCGATACGTCCGTTGTAAGCACACCTCTACCAGTGTCGCAGTCTGCGTGGTGCTGCCGCTTTTTTCTTCGACGTCACGGCCATTATATCTGGTTAGGGGATATCAAAAATCCACAATCAGGGCTGTACTAGTCCGAACGAAATTGAGTGCACTTCTGTATACCATGAACACCAGAAAGAGACGCACCTTACTAGTGATTTGCATCCGGTGGTCGAGTATTGTCAATAAGGCGAGGCGATGCAGTATGACAATGTCAGGGTAGGAGAGAACAGATCAATCGAAGTCATAGTGACTCTGTGGAACCCAATCTTACCATGTCATGGCAAGGAGAGATGTCACAAGCCGAATTGTTTCACTCGGCACTTTTACCAGTCGGGTCGGCGGTACCGAACCATCATCTCTGTAGGCAAGCATGTAAGGCGGTCCACACCTGTCAATGACTTGCTCACCTATCTGAATTTCTGACACAATCGCTGGCCATAGCCGTAACTCGACGCAAATATTGCGCCTTTTATCTCGAGTCAGATTTTCTCTCCGCACCAGTGGTACACGTGCGTACAAGCCGTCTTGAATATGGGCGTCTAAGAGTGAGATGCCGGAGTCAGCAGGCGTTTAAACGGGTTCAGCGAAGAACATGTGACAGGTACATAATACGGATTGGATGCGGATGGTGGTCTGCTAGCCCGGTTATCGATAACTGGCGATTGGCTGGAGCTAGGCGCTCTGAGATGGAGATCACTGCGAGGTTGAACGCGGATCGTTCATCCAGAAAACTAGAGGTAGATCAAGGCGTTTATTCAACCAAAGTGCCCGCAAGGAAGAAAGCCAACTGTTCGTTCAGCGAACGGGTGATAGAGAAAGTCAGCTGTTCATCCAGAGAAAGGCGCCCATTGATTTAGTGTCAGGCATCAAGGAAAGCCAACTGTTCGTTCAGAGAGCTGCCAACGAGGGAAGCCCTCCATTCGTCCGGTAAGCTGGGGCTGGAGAACGGTGCCATTCGTCAAGCGCACATGGCAGTGAGAAGAATCGCCCGTTCGTCCAGCGGACTCGGGATGAAAAAAGACACTCCCTCATACGTTCTTTTGTGGTTTGAGAGTAGCTGATCAGGAGGCGCGTCGACAATGACCGTAAGCGATTTTCCAAAAGATGCCATGACAATCGGGGCCGGCTGACAGCACCAGCCTGAACATATGCAATTCTTTGCAACTGCATACGTTTGAGGAGAGGACCAGACTGAGAAAATTAAACACAACTCACTGTGCTTGGTTAGACTCGACGTTGGCTTCGGTTCACCGTTCGACCTTGTGGAGCCTCGACTAAGAACTGGCACATCAAGCTGAGGCGAAACTCTCACCCATCATGATACCATGGAGGGAAGCGTGCCCGGACACAGAAGATATCTGGGCTTTTCGATGGTTTTCTTTTGGTAGCACATGGCGGTCGTTATTAGCGACCAAGGACTGTGATTGGCGACTGCGATTGGCTTGTTATATGAGCTCTCAGTTGATAAGGCCTAATAAGCCGGCCGGTGCCTTACTTGGGTCATAATCCATTTTATTGGTTTTTAATTGATTTCATTACATAATCATTCCCCTTGCAGACACGCAGTCTCGATCTTTTCGTTTCTTGCCTCCTACTCAACGACGCATCTCTGTCGCTGAGCGTCGGTGCATTGTAATTATGTTGGACACTACGATAAAGTTCCGTCTCCTTCAGCGAACACAGCGGTCATCGAGATGACGTAGCACCAAGGGAGAGGGCTGCCACCTAGCGAACGGCCTCCAAAATGTAATGAATTAGAATGGTGGATACCAACGGATAGTGACGGATAGGTCCATGGTGAGTACTCTCGCGTTGCCCACTACACTCACTAAATCAGACTCCAAAAGCGATTCCGGACAGGGGCTGACCTAGCTGATTTCCTCAGGGACAAGTCCCAGTAAAGCTCGAAAAGCTCGGTTTTGAGCCGACATCAAATGGAGGACACTGGGACTGGAGATCCGGCCTTGCCTTCCCAGATGCGCTCCGGGACGGTGCCAGTAAAGCTCACTCAGGGACTGTAAGATTTGCATTACATAAGCTGCTTGTAACCCGAAACCAAGCGGAAAATAAACTGGGGGAGAGAGAATAAGGACGCCTGCTCACTCGGGCATACTCACCTAACTCGTGAGTGAGATTCCCGAGGGAGACGCGCTCCCCCAGAATCAAGACTCAAGGATAGGTGGGTGGGTATACGAACGCCGGAACGAGGTGCTGGCCCCAAGTGGAAAACATGAATGTCGGAACGAGGAGATGAACGCCGGAACGAGCTGGCCCCAAGTGGAAAACGTGAATGTCGGAACGAGGAGGTGAACGCCGGAACGAGGTGCTAGCCATGAGTGGAAAGGGTGAACGCCGGAACAAGGAGATAGCCGCGAGTGGAAAAGGTGAATGCCGGAACAAGGAGATACATAGCCGCAAGGGGGAAAGGTGAAACAATCCCTCGCGGCTTAGTCAGCACCTTGTAACCGCGGCCCTCGCAAGCTCGGACTGCTCTCAACGTCCAATTACATATTCTCTACTTAATTAGTGCAGCCAACAGACCTGGAGTGCGCTTGATCCATGTTTCCACAAAGCCTCTCACAGTCACGGCACTGCGTCCCCCCCCGGGTTGACGTGAGGCACGAACGGCTCACTTGTGCTTGGCCCAAATGAAGACCACCTGTGGAGAACTTCGGCGATTAGTCTGGTTAAGGGTCGCTAGCCAAACATCGCGATCATTCACCAGTGTCTGGGTCATTCCGGGTAACACAG
Source organism: Armillaria sp. CMW 4456 (assembly GCA_028551335.1). NCBI lineage: Eukaryota > Fungi > Basidiomycota > Agaricomycetes > Agaricales > Physalacriaceae > Armillaria > Armillaria sp. CMW 4456. Next base: position 11,247 of record JANDKJ010000443.1, read on the forward strand.
CCTATCCAGGTCGTTGTGCTTTCTTCCCGCCGTTCAAGCAACCTCGGTTCCCACACCAGCGGTGTTCATTCGCTCCTGCAAGTGCGTACTAGTCAATTAGGCAGTCGTCCATTACGTTTGATGGCAAATAGCGATCAGGGCGTGGCCATGTTATCGCAATCTGGGCGTAACCATGTTTTACACTAAGGGGGCAATTTTGCTGACAGTCCCCGTTTAGGCGATCCGGCCGATTTAATTAACAAGAACACCCATAGTGGTGGCTTCATAGCGAGCGCTCCTTTCCGTGTGCCTTCTGTCATGGCTGGCAGGTCCTAGTGTGGGACTTAATTCGTCACTCAGGCCAAAAGAACGCAACCTCCAATCGATGTCGAACCCGAGGAAAAGTTACTTTCTGCTCATTGACATACTAAATCTCAGTGGGAAATGTCAAGTCTTCTGGTCGGCACATATCTGCGCGCTTATACAGGAAAGCACGCCAATCACACTTCCGCTAGCATTATCGTCACTTCTTCCCCTGATCTGATGGCCTAATTTCCGTTATAATTCTTCGGAGGCCCTATGCAATCCACCGTTCAGCAACCATTTCGGTCTTCGTGCTGATGCCTCAAGTCTGCATTAGTGAAGTGTTGCAAACTCAGTCATAACGGCCATATTTTGGCATGTTATTAGCCAAGATCGAGAAGACCAATGGTGTTCTGCCGCTCACTGAATCGTGGTTAGTAAAACGTGCTACAACTACACCGACCTTGGCTTGCTCATCTTCCTGGTCCTTAGGCGATCTGATACCAGGCTTTGATTGCACCTCCTCAAGTGCCGATGTGTTTAATTCTCATGTAGTAACGCTATCTCGCGATTCCTTGCGAATCGCAGGTAGTTTCCTTATGCCGTCTGTTGCTATTCAGTCAGCTTACGGTCGGGGTATCTGTTGGTATTGCCTTATCAAGCATGGTACAATCAAACCAAATTTCCGTAAGCGCGTCGAATTTTATATGTGGGCTTTAACGGGGCAGGAGAATTGTGCGTAGACCTCATTTGCGTCTGCGGAGTTCATTTGCGAAGTTCCCATCAGATGCGTCCGATCAAATGATCATCTGCGTAATTTTGATACATCAGTTGCGTCGACACTAGAATATATCTTAATGTCCCATCCAAAAGTACCCAAACCCTGTAAGGCAGCCTCCATGGACTCTGAAAATTAAATTATGGTAACCCTATAGTCTCTTATACTGTTGAAAAACTCACTTTTTCACTCATTTCCACTTAACACTTGTCGCAGCCACCCAACGCAAGTGATTTTCTCCAACGCACCTCAGACGCAAGCGACAGAGGACTTTATCGCTTGCGAGAAAATAAGCGACGCAAGCAAGACGCAGGTCATCAGGACATTTGTCGCTTGCGATGACACACTACGTAATTGATCCCAATTTACCGCAGATGTGACAGATATGTCACAGTCGCTTATTTAAATCTTGGCATAACTTGGGTATAACTAGTTTAGGAAGAGGAGTAGAATTATTAGCTCAAGCTACATCAATTATTCACTTGTTAAACAATATAACGGCCACAAAAATTCCCTTAACTCCCTTAGCTGGGGCACCTAAAACCTTGACTTATGTCTCACATAAGCCTAACTGAAGCTTGTCACATGTCACACGTACACGCAGATGATGCAGATGCAACGCAAATGACGTCATTATCTTCTTTTTACCGCAAGTGATATCCGACGCAGCCGTTACGCAAGCCAACTTACTCCGCAAATGGGCCGACGCACAATTCACCCTGCCCGTGGTTGCCAATCTTTCAGTCTATGCTGTCTCGCACGGTGATGGAGGGATCAGACAAGTGAGTGTTTGGGGGGCAAACAAAACGTGTTTGGACGCCAAAGCTCTCTTGCACTGGACCCGAAATGGGGCCAATGCTCAAGCCGGCTCAGGCGCAGTATGTAGTACAAGACTGTATCTAAGGCTAACTAACAAGACAAAGATGGGAAAGCGGAAAGGGTGGGCTGAGAAAATGATTGCCGACGCTCTAAAGGCTGTCGAGCTGAATGAGATGCAAGGAAAAGAGAAGGACACGAGGAGCTAAGAGCTGCTCAGGCTCGTTTATATAGACGAGCGTGGGTGGCATGGACCGGGTGGCACAGTGGCTAACATTGATCTTGGAGACAATGGTAGACATCTACATTGAAGAAATTTGCGAGCTCGTGGCATAGACCTCGGACAAAGGCTTTTGTCCGTCTCAATTTATCCGTGGTTATCGCGAGCGAGGAGGAAGTGCTGTATTCTTGTGAGGCGTATGCATATATCGTGTTGATCACGGTTGATATTCCACATTTAATCATACCAGCTTCGTTTCACTGCTCCGCGCCGCATTTGTCGACACGATTCATTGCAGAGGTTAGTTCGAATCTTTACCTTAATGACGTCTGTTATTAATGCATCCACATAACATAGCTACCGGAGTGCAATCAACAAGCCGGAGCATGATGAAAACAGAGAAATTATTTTGGACATGCTAGGCCGGCAGAGACCTTGTCATCTTCGACAATCAATAACTCGCATCCTTGATTGCGAACACTATTTGGTCAAATCCAGCCATTATCGTCTCATTGCTGCGTATTCTGCTCTCCATAGCCGCGCTCCTAAAGTCACGTCCACACGATGGACCAATGATCATCCGTGTGGTTATGTGCCGCGTCTTCTAAACAGGTATTATTTCTGACAGAAACAGCATACGGGTTCGAAGATCCGAGTACGGCCTATCCAAATTGTCTTTTTCTTCCCGCCGTTCGAGCAACCCCAGTTCCCAACCAGGTGTTGATTTGCTTTTGCGAGTGCGTTTAGTCAATTGAACGCTCGTCCGGCATGTTCGGTTACATCACAATGCTATCAGCCGTCAAATCTCCCAAGCTAAATGGAGTACCGTCGCTCTTCTGAGGGTCATTAGAATGACTACTGATGCGTACTATTCCGACATATACTTGATCACTCAGAGCATACGAATATAAAAGGACCGCAGTGCTCCCCGCACTTAGCCTACTCCGAAAATTATGGCAAGAGCGGGATTCATCCACAACACCTTTCATGTGGGTATGTTTCTAAATGGCTTGATTTAAGATGCCAAAGCATTCCAGAGCAACGTATTGTTCCTGGCGCACACGACGGAGACCGTAACCTCGACTGTTTACGTTGGCCAAAGCAAAACATATAAATCCGCCTCATATAAAGGACCTGCACGTTATCAATTGCCACTACCCATCTCCCTTCCTGCACATCTGCTTGTTGTCATGGCCTTTGAAGGATATCCTTTCAGCAGGTGTGTTGCATACGGTTTCTCGTTCTGCAAAGCGACTGACCCTAGCTATCTAGTTCCACATATACTAACAACCTCCTGTAAGCTCTTTCTATCTGTGGTCCATATTTTATGAATGAACGACACGGATTACAGGGCTGAATTCACGTCTTTCGTGCCGGAGGAACATTCGAGTGGTCCGTCATCGACCATGAGTGATCCTTCCAAGTTGTGCAATATAAACGGGTTCAGGTATGCCAAGTCTGAGTTATATCCTGCGGGGTGCTCATTGGATGTGATAGCTCGAGATACGGACCCGCAATGGCATCCATTTTATATCCACCTCATTCGACCTGTGCGCCAGACCTGTTTAATCATGCAACCACGACCAGGTACACATTCTGATTTGATCTGCATTGAGACATGCTCACAAACTTTGTTTTTAGTATCTGCTACAGCAAAGGTGTCGGTACTAGGCAATGCGAGAGAAGGCGCGTCTCAAAAGTTGTTCCTTTTTTAGAGAGATACCATGGTAATTCAGGACATAGTTCCGAGTCTGGCGCCGGCGTTAGGTGTGCCATTTAATCGATTAGATCCGATCTCGTGTGTTGATGCTGACGCCTTTCCAAGCGAACACATTGGGAACACCTCCGATGGACTTCCATCAGCAACCTCGTATCTGTTCGTCCCAGTCTTAAGTATCGTCTTTATGACTCATTTCTGTTTTTAGGTCTGTCCCCCCGCAGTGGTCATCGTTACCGCCGTGAGTTCGTCGGATTTGGAAGCCTGTCTGACACGCGATACTATGCTTTGTCAGGAGCGACAATCCCGGTCCAACTGTTGTCCATGGACAGCCTGCTTCCGAGTACAGCAGGAGCGGCGATGCATCGTTTGGGTGCCATGTTTTTGTTACATTAAGAGTGCAATATTCCTGATAGACCCACTCACAGTTCCCTGCCCTTCGGCAATCTCGGTACTTCAATAGGTGCAACAGTACCGGGAAACTATCCCATGAACGCCACAAGTTGTGCGTCGTGAGCTTTCATTTTTGTTAGCTAATCATAGAGTCATTAAAGCTGAATGTCAGAAATTACCTTTTGTCTCCCATTGACTCTGGCACGAACAACGTCTCGTATGTTGTCAATAAAAATGCGTCGTCTCTTTCTCAAGCGAATTGTCAGTAATGTCGAGAATCCACACGCTTTTTATCATGTTGCTGGGAGTCTTCCGCAACTGGAGTACGCTGATGCGGTCGCACCTGGAATACCGACCCCTCAGTATGATTTCCTACTTTAACACCGCATTCTGTAATAACTTTTGTACAGGTCACCACCTTCTGTCTTCCCTCCTGTAACTGACGTGATGGATCCCAGGGATGGATTGATCAAGACATGGCGAGTGTCTTTGCTGCGAGTATAAATAGAAGCATCTGTTGAATTTATTTCCAGTCCTGAAGGATTTTGTGTTGTTCCTGCCCCTCGCATACAATCCCTGACCGGCCTCAGTCGCGATCTATGCGTCTACTTCATCCGTGAACCATCAGCGAATACACGGCACCATTGCTCTGTCGATCGCTGCACAGACATGTTCACAGAAACAGAAATCGGGAACCATCTCAGGGAAAAACATTATGGCACGAAAGTTTCTTGTGTGTCCTGCAAGGAATGCGGGAAGACTATGACTGCCAAGTCCTACCATGAACACTTTTTGGAGTGTCATAGTAATCGCTCCTTTCTGTGTGCTTATTGTCTTTGTCCGCAGGTCCGAGTGCGGAGCTTTCCTCGTCACTTCAAAACTTGTCCAGGCCTAAAGAAGTATCGGTAGAACTAGGATGCTTTGCGAGCCAGTCATCATTTCAGGACATACAACTCATTGTCACACCTGTCAGCTAGGTAAGCTCAAAAGTTTGATCTCATCCTGCGGGGTACTTACATGCCATTAGTAGCAACCGACGTTCGAGGACGGTTCACTCACGCCGATCAGCACATATCTTGATGAGAAAATGAGAGCCTTCGTTCAGAAAACCCCTACCCCATCTACACCCCACGCCCCACCATCAACCTTCTCAATCACGCCCGACCCCGCAATCTCCGCCCCTTACACTGCCACAACCTTTGTCAACATCACATTCCCTCTCGCATGCGTCCCGGTGGAATATCCAGCCCCACGGGATCTCCCTCACGGCACCTGCGACACACCACATTGTCCGGTTGCCTGTCTTCCCACCCCTCGTGCGCCAGGAACTGCGTGAACCCAGCCTTCTCCGTGCCCTGGATGATGGGCGCCTCGAAGGTCTTGCGGATGCAGAATACGGGTCTGACGCCGGAGGTCACGGTTAAGGTCCCATTCGTGAGGGGCGGCGCGGGTGGTGTAGGAATGAAAGTGGGACCGGCATCGCCGGGGACGGTGATGAGGGATACGACCAATAAAGACTTGAACTGGGATGGGATGGGTATGTTCGCGATGGTATTATATATGCGTAAATTGAACAAAACCGCCCTTTTCTGTGCACAATGGTAGGGTCATGTGCCTAATATCACAGCAATGTTACGCCCAACAATGGAAAGGAAGGTGCAGAGATGCGTACCATAGCGCCAAATGGACTAACTAGCTTGAAAAAAGCCTAATGGCAATTTTTTCTTTCTTCGTGATTTTCACAAGGTGAATCGTTTGAGGACGATCGGACGGCAGCGAAGAGTTGGGTTTTATTACCTCCGAGTTAGCAGATACCCAGAAGTAACGAAGCAACGAAGCACGCAGGTCCGATCCTGCCGAGCGTCGGTGACCCCTGCTCGCTGGTGCGATTCCTCGTACCGACCCCGTGCTCCTTGGTACATACGACGGGCACAGGGCGGGATGAAACAAGACGCCGCGATCGTGGTAGGACGCCACTTTCAGTCAAGGCCTTCATGGGTCATGAGATTCACTCAGTGTAAGTGAAAGAGCCGCCACGCCTACTCCGCTTTTCCGCCAAGAGCGTACGATCTCGTAGACTGGGACATCCAGCGGAGTGAGGAACGATGGTGGCGCCGCTTGAAAGACCTCGGACCGTTGGTGTTTCGCTGCGGATATGTGCATGGACCCGGGCGCTGATACTGGGTGAGGAGTCTGAAGTTCAACAATGACCTTCATCGCGACGACTGTGGCCCGAAGGAATACTGCCACGAGCCATGCGCGTTCATGCCGTCCACAGGCTCTCAACTGATTTGAGATTTGACGAACATTCGGTGGTCCGCACCCTAGTACTGCACGCCTTTAGATCCTCGGGTATGAATGCCGGAATGCATGAAGGACTCGACTGGGCCATCCTGTGCCAACAGAAAGAATGCGAACTCGCCAGAGGGGTCTGTGAAGCGGTCGTTGATGTGCGGTGGGGTTTCTGGTACGGGGCAACTTCCTTCCTAGCGGGATTGGGAGACAAGGGCGAGTTGGTGGTATTCTCTTGTCCATCTCGCCACTGCTAGCATCGGGTAGTAGTCGAGCTTGCCTCCGATTGAGCGACAACGACGATAACCACAAACCTATCTGCCGTCCTCCCTTGTATCTATCCATGCTGTTTTGTTCTAACTCGTTACGTTCGAAAGAGCCGTGAGAGAAACGGCAGTCGGAGAGCAGGAGATGGCATTCACAGTGAATTGGTTACCAAGGCGTGCATTGCGAAGGACTATTGCCACGAGCCGTGTGTATTTACAGACGACTATAGTTGCTTTTGGCTGAGATTTAGCGGGTGTAGCTGGCAAAGTGAGAGTACTCACCATGAACCTATCCGCCACTATCCTTTCACTACTCCTAGTATCCACACCATTATGATTCGTCACGTTTTAGAGGCCGTTTGCTAGGCGGGCGGCCCTCTCCTTGATGCTGTGTCATCTGGTTGACCACTGTACTTGCTGAAGGAGCAGGAGACCTGACTTTGTCGTATTGTCCAACAGACGATGCACCGAGCGACTGAGATGAGCTGTTGAGCAGGAGGGAAGAAACGAAGAGAGCGACACCGTGATTGTGGCTGAAGTCTTGGCTTTGACCATCACTACCACTTGCCTCTTTCCAAGCCAGCGGATTATTTCCAATTCCAATGGGCTAATTTAGAGCTGATCGGTGCGTAGCAAAATATACCACCTCTCAGTCCGGGCATTCCACTGACTCTTTTTCTTTCACAGAAGCTGATGCATACCCTTGGCATGGAACAATTATAGGTGCAGACTGGCACTATCAAGATATTTGCTGCTTCACCGAATGCTATAACGCGGGCAATGGTCACGGTGATCAGTAGGTTTCGACATTGTTGGCCTTCAGCGTGTCGAGGACCCGATTCTCGAGGGTGACATCTGGCTTTCGGCTTTGGAAATGCCTAAATGCTGAACATCCATTGCAGACGATGCACCGATACTGGGAGAGCGTCGAGTACAAGGAAGAAATGAAGAAAGACGCCTAGATCGCAGTGGGAAGCAAGCTGGAGTCAGAGTCTCGCCCTCATCGACAACTCCTCTTCAAATGTTTGCCGAGCTGGCTGAAGAATTATTCTCAATTCCAACAGGAGGGTTTAGGGCTGTTCAGTGAGCAGTCAAATATATACCTTCGGGCTTTTCACTGATGCTTTTTTTCTTGTGCAAAAGCTGATAGGTGTTTTTTTGTTCATCTTGTCTTCCTCCCCAAATCCGTAGAGGGACTACTTCCGAACGCTGCACAGCTTCACTGCCAATTACAGTCCCGTAATTATCAGCGCAAGCGTAGCTTCTTGGGTCGATTAAGACGCTCTATGGGCTACCAAAAGAATGCCACATGAAAGTCCAGTTGTCCTCTGTAGCTGGATATGCTCTTCTCTATGGCATTATGGCGGGTAGGAGATCCGTCTCTTAGATGTGCCAATTCTCATACCAAGCTCTCTAGGTCTAGGTCGACAGGCGAATTATGGTTGAACGTTGAACCGAGCCTAACGTATAGTCTGGCTAAACACGATGAACTCCGTTCATTTTCCTCACTCTGATCACCTCCTCAAACGCATCCAGTCGATGCCTGCCGCAAAGAACTTACTAGGCTCGGCCTGTTACTGTCAGCCAAAAGTCTGTGCTGCGTGGATGATGCTTGTATCGAGGACCTACGGTGCTATCGTCTCCGATACATGCATTAGCGAGCAAAACTTTCCCCCAAAGAGATCTGCTCATGATAGTCGCGAGATCGTCACCAGCACGTCAACCGGGTAGCAGCCGCGGTTGTTATTGAACGAACGTTCTCCCGAACTCTCCATCCAAAAAACCGCACATGTCACGTTTTGTTCTTTTGGACCTCGATGTGCCATCTATCGTATCGGGTTTCTCATTGAATGGAAATGCCTGCGAGAAATCAATCATCTCCGAGCTAGTTTCTTTTCCAAGGGGCCATCATCTCATCTTCCCGTGGTTCGATCTGTGACCTACGCAGGCCGCAGCCCACTCCAGTGATGCCATGGTCAGTTTTACCACCCATTCTGGTCTTCGTGCTAAACCGTATCTTGGCTTTCCGGAAAGAGAAGTGACAAGTTATCAACCAATGTCAACCCTCTCTGCCTATGGACGACTGCTCTCGTTTCAGCAGCTTGGGCATGGTTATGCGGTGGCGTCGAGCATAGAGGTAGATTTGGCATTGTGAGTTCGCGCATTTGGCGGCGCTCGTGCATGCCTTACGGCGTTTATCACGCCACAAAAACTCTGTGGCCATACGTTCTCTTGCAAGGACGGAAGAAAATGGTATGTTATCAGCAACTCATACAATGCCCATGATTTCTGATCTGTTTCACAGACTGAACGCGTTCCTTGAAGTCGCTTCTCTACAATATTCCACCAATGCCCAACCGCTGGAGTGCCTACCATTCTCCCATTGCATCTCGCCGTGCAACTGGATATACCCATTCCAATCGTTGCTGAGGTCACTGTCCTGAGTGTCATGGCTTCTCTTGGACAATCGCCTTTGGCCATTAAAGTCTACAGACCCTGGCTTTCTGTCGCTTAAAGTGTAATCAGACGCGCGCTTTCGTTTGGCCTTAAAGCTATGTCTACTTGACAGCACGTAATGACGGTGCGGAAAGTATTGGCCGTTCCTTGCAAAGGTGCACTTCTCACTACGACACAGCCAGATATAGACGCCTCGTGGCTTCGCAAGCATCAAAGTCGAAGCGCCGCGTCCTGATCTGCTACTCGAAGATCGCAAAGCACATAACGAGGGAGCACCATTCTTCATTCCGGGCCTGCTGGACCGACAGGCGTTTTTCTTTCATTGCAGGTGTGCGCTTGATGAACTGGCGCAGCTCTCCAGCTTCAGCGTGCCGGACGATTGCACATGATGCTAATGTTACTTTCCATTGAAGCCGCTTACCGCCCGCTGAATGGAGAGAAGGACTCACCCTGAGATAACGGGCCCAATATCTTCTATGTATCGTGTCAGCGACTCAGAAGGGTGGGTGCTTCATTGACACCCGTGGTCCGCTTTACCATTGAATACATACTTACGGAAATGATAGTTTGGTACCGCCGACTTCTTTTGTAGGCCTGACAAGGCAAAAGCGCCGAGTGGGAGAATTTGGCTTGCAAAATCTCTTGACGCTATTACTTCGATTGATCTATTGTCTCCCGCATTGACATCGTAATGTTGCATCGCCTTGCCTTGTTGACGATAATCGACCAACGGATACCACCAAATTACTGATGAGGTACGTCTCTTCAGGTGTCATGACATACTCGAGTGCACTGATTCTGTCGTGAATTTTTAATTACCCCGAGACAGCGTCATGGTCATATCTTCCGAGAAGAAATCTGCTCGACCCCGCAGACTATGATACTAGTAGAGGTAGAACGGACGTATCGGGTTCAGCATGTTACAATGTCTGGAAAGTTTGTTCGTGTAGTTTGATTACATCCCGTAATGTCCTATACATTCATTCGTACTATCGTGACCATCAGACGGTCACCAGAAAAGGCCACGGAGTACATACAATGTGATCTATATCACAGAAGAACGTTACGACACACGTCACCAACTCCCAGATTCCTCAAACCCTCTCGATCTTCGCGGCTGGTCATAGTGAAGACTGACACTTTTTTGAAGCGCAGGTCAGGAAGTCTTTCTCCAAGAACCCAGCATTCTAGTGACATGAGGGCACCAATCATTGTGTAGGTCTGTTCGGGTATGCGATGCTGGTGCGTAGCAGTGATTCGGAAGGTTTGCTTGGACCCTGACTCGTCTTCTACAGTCAGCTGCCCGCATCGACTTTCGCCTTTGGCATCTCCCTCTGCTAATCCCTCCACGTAGCCTTTCTCAATGCTGTATCCCTCAAACCAATCGATACCCGTCTCATCGTCATGACTGACCCAGGCTCCACATTGACCTTCTGTTGGCAGAGTGTTCGTCATAACCTGGTTCCATGAGGGTCTCCAATGCTTTCCTGCAGTTCCCGGTTCAGGATACAAGAACAACAAGTCAGCTCGACACCAGCCAATGGTTGTATTGACCAGTGCTACCCACGCATCCTCGAGAGACTGGTTTTCATAATATGCCGGTATCATAGCGGACTCGAAGAGAAATGCAAGTCCTGCTACTTTGTCTACAGGATTGGTGGACACCCGCTTCTGCATCTCTGCCAGCGAGCTGAACATCTCGTACGAATCTGGCTCAAAGTCATCCAGGGCCTGCAGGTGCTTGTAGAATCTGGTGAGTATATCATTTTCATAGTTACCCTTGTCGTCTATCGGCTCAGCATGCAGGGGTCCGTCAGGTGTGTCTCCCGCAATAATCCTTTGCTGGCCAACCTCCTGCAGCGTCCATGCCCGCCTAAACCAGCATAGATCACTATCCAGGTCTCCTTCCTTCAAACTGAAAGGTCGCCCTAGCCCGCTCAAATACCACATTATGATGTCTGCGGCACGATACAGATATCCCATTGTGGGAACATCCAGCTTCCACTCTTCAATGCGCAGGTCCTCCCTTGTTCCGCCTGGTTGTCTCAAGCAGAGAACGTCTAGCCATACATATGTGGCCCCCAGGTTCAACATCTCTATCCGAATGAGGTTGAGGTCGGCACCTTTAGGGATCGGAACAGGCCATTCGCGTCTATTAATGGGCGTCCACACACTGACACGATCGTTCTTATCCACCCAAGCATGCGATATTGGAGTTGGATGTTTCTTCGCGCCGGCCATCAACCACTGTGGGATCACCCGATTGCTGTACAAGTCCCAAACACGTCGAGGGGGGATGTGTGGGTCGACGATTCGACTGTCAACGAGCGCGTTTCGACGTTTGCTGTTGCTTCGTTCTTCCAATTTGCACAGTTCATCTTTCATACTGTTGCAGGATGACTCGGACGGTATGGCCCGGACGTATGCATATGCAGTCCCAAAGTCATAATTGTCCATAATACAGTCTTCTAAGAAGGAGATGAAGGAGGTGTCCAGCGGGCGTGTCATTTGAAGGATGTTAGTGAGTATATCCAGGATCCCGGGGATACCGAGAGCGGCGCAGTCTTTGTCGGCGAGAATGGATGGGATAACCGGACTCGTGCCACTGTAGGCTCGTTGTAATGGAACCTCTATTGAAGATTCTGTTTGGCCGGTTTCTTCGCAGGCAGATATGATGAATGTGGAGCGGTTTCCACTGTCTTCATTCCCCAGTGACTGATTGTACTGTCACTGAAGTCGGCACTCACAGTGGCATGAGGAAGAACTGTATCCAGGACCGTCAAAATGAAACGCTGTGATCATCATCTTATACTGTCAAAGACAATGAAGCAAGTAAACGTACCTTGGACCATTCCCTCTTCGACTTTCAGATCTTCAGAGCTCAGGTGAGAAGTTTGTGGTGTGCAGATAAAATGACCAGCGGGTTCAATATCCTTGCATCCATTTCCGAGGGAGGCAGTAACACAGTTCCGAGTGTAGCATGTAGATGGTGTACTTTGGCCTACAACGCAACTGTGGGGAGGCGACATGATGAGGTAAGATTTTTTCGAAGGATACATCGATCATCTGCGTCCTTACCATTTTCCAAATTCAGGATCCAGTGCTCAGCAAAGCGACGGACTCAACCCCGCGCCTCAACCCCACGCCAGCCCACGTCTCACAGGACGGTAACAGGATAGTTATATCATTACCACCCTCGATATCCAAGCTCTGAGGAAGCCAAAAGATTGGCCGCATCCGTATTGCTTGTGTGGCGCTATTCTATATGGTTTAGTACCGAAAACCGACCCATGATATTCTGCGATGCACGGTATACATTCACACTGCAGCTCTTGTGAAATGCACCCCTGGATGCGACATGTATCCGGTTCCATACCACCCAGAAAAATTGCCAAAGAAGTGGTAGAATTATGCGCACAGAAACGCGAGTCCTCCCTATGGGTCGTCATCTATCACCAGAGGATGCTTACTGGATGGCTTTTAATGAAGGTAAGCATAAAAGTGATACATTCCCGTTTCTGAAATCGTGGTGCAAAACATGTTAGGGATATCTCAGCGCATATATGTAGGTCCTATTTGTGCCGTCCCTAAGTCGGCATAGCTGGCTCCGAAATTCTTCGTATCATGCATCAAGGTTTGCAACATGGTATGGAAACTGTAGGCGAACATTCACACCCACCGCCATTGCCTGAAATGTACTGCACCTCAATCTTTGGCACCAAGGTCCTTTCCATGCTTTGCGCCCTGATGGACAGGTGAGAGATCTCGAAAAATATTTGTTATTGGTGGTCATAAAGAAAAGGTGGCTAGTACAAAGCTAGTATGCATCATCTTCCGCATGACGTACGGCGTTCAAATAGTGGACCGCGCCGTGTACCTATATCCGTTCTCACCCGACAAGTTTTTTTTTTTTTTTTTTTTTTTTGAATAAGTTCTTTCTTTGGATCTTCGAGCTACATCAGTAAACAATTCTACCGCTACAGCTCAAGCTTATCAGCAATATCAACTACGTTCTGTGTACAAACAATGGCTGGAGTGACTCGGACAGGACAAATGTGAGTGCGGCAAAATTCGAAAAGTCCGCTATACGGTTACTGACAAATCCGTCTATTTCACTTCAAGGGTCAGCCTCGCATATCGACGTGGCTACAGTGAATGACCTAGACTGTTCGTTGTACTCATCTCACCCACTTTGCAACCCTTGTTGTCGTCCTTGAAATTCAGAGGAAGAATGTAAAATGTTCCCACAAACTTTACCTGGCATCCGCTCCAGATCATGCGCTACAGTTCGTTGCCCACAGGTACTCTGTCTCATTTTTCCACCTTTATGTCTATTGGAATGCAATTATTGTTCTGTATGACTCCTTCATATATTGGCCGAGCCATGGCTCGGGCTTCCTAAACTTCTTTCCGACTTTCCCCAGTTTCTCTCCTCTCGTCATCCTGTTTTGTGACCATGTGCTGTCCTTCGTTGAATGAACTGGATGGGGAAATAACATCTTTATCGTCATGGAAAACGACATAGGAATGATAGGTGTCCTATTGGTATCCCTACTTAAAAGAAATGCAGCTCGCCATAGATTCATTCCGCGTTCTTCATCCTCAAGAATGCATCCCATTGTTGGAGACCTTCTCTCTCTCTTTCTCTTCGCGGTCTTCTTCCCGGGATTGTCACACGCCACTCCTTGGGCATCGCCTGCTAAACACGCCACCCATCGTGTCAGGACTATTGGGCGCGACTTGAGGATAGAGGCCTACCATCCAAAGTCGACTTTCAAAGTAAGCTCAAGATCATATGTGCAAGTGCATACCTCTCATCCTCTCTCCGACAGACCTACGGAAAAGGCACAGAATCCACGTCTTTCAAGGTCAAGGATAGTGATTTGAAAGTATCCATGGCATCCTTCATTGCGTCGGAACTCGGTGTTGACTCCTCTACTGTTGGCTATCACTCTGGGCGCTCTGAAGACGTAATGAGTTTCTGGTACGGCAAGCAATATCACGTAAGCCCCTAAAATCCTGGTGTCGACACTTTCATTGATGCTTTTTTTCAGGACGGCGTTCCTTTTGCGAACGCTGTAGTTAATGCCGCTTTCAAGAATGGGGAGGCGGTTGCCTTCGGTTCATCCTTCGTAGACACATGTGAGGAATCTTCTCAGTCTACTGCCTTTTTGTATTGACTAAATGTATCATAGCTGACATCGCATCCTCTCTGCCATCTGTTTCCGTTGACTCGATCATTGGAAAAGTTGAGGAGTCCTTCGTTGCCACCCATAATGGCATATCCTCTCTTGAATACCTGGTTCAGTCCGACGGTTCTATAGCACTCACGCATGTCGTCCAAGTGCAAAACGAAGAGATGAATACCTGGTATGAAGCATTCATCGACGCCCATTCAGGGGAGATCTTATCAGTGACTGATTTTGTTGCTCAAGCTACAGTATGGTTCTTTGCACTTGAACCAACTTTGACACTGATTAATTATATAGTATACCGTCATCCCCATAACCAAGGCATCTGTTGCCGAAGGTGAAGAAACGCTGGTTAATCCTGAAGACTTTGATTCCTCTCCCGGAGGCTGGGTGGAAAACGGGATCACCGCGTAAGGCTTATCTTCCTCTAATTTTGCAATAACTGATCCAATTTTAATTAGCGGGAACAACGCCATCGCTTACAAGGGCAATCAATCCGCTACTACCTCAGAATCATCACCCGACACGTTTGACTACACGTACAATGCGACCATTGGCCCGACAGAAGGTGGAAATCTTGATGCAATCCGTACCAACGCCTTCTATATCATCAACAAGGTCCATGATTTTGCATACAAGTACGGATGGACGGAGGCCAGTTACAATTTTCAGAACAACAATTTCGGGAAAGGAGGGGCACAGGGCGATCGGGTGTTGATGTCAGTGCAAGACGCGTCGGGCACAAACAATGCCAACTTTGCTACCCCTCCCGAGTATGATTGCTGTTTCGTCTGATATATGGTTTTTCTGATCTTAGGCTAGCGGGCAGTCTGGGATATGTAGGATGTACATCTGGACTTTGACGACTCCAAATCGTGACGGTGGCCTCCAGAATGATATTATCGTACATGAATTTACACATGGTATCACGAATCGTCTAACGGGCGGTGGGACAGGACGATGCTTGCAGACAACTGAAGCAAGTGGAATGGGCGAAGGTAGGTGTTTCGCGTCACTCGTTCGCCGAGTCTGATGCTGAAGTTCCGAAGGTTGGTCTGACGCAATGGCTGAGTGCGACTATATCTTTCATCTGTGGATACGCTTGCTTATATCATTCTTTCCTTTAGATGGACAGAGCAGAAGAGTGGGAACATTATTGATTTTGTCACCGGGACGTGGGTGGTAGACAACCCCGCTGGTGTGCGCACGTACCCTTACTCCACGGATCTTGCAGTCAACCCCCTCCGTTATTCCTCTCTTGCTACGCTACAGGACATCCATGGTAAATCTGTTCCTCCTAATCCAGTCGTGATTTATATTGTGACATGCGCCCCTTGTGCATAGCTATTGGCGAAGTATGGGCGAACATGCTGCATAACGTGTACGCTGCCCTCGTCGAAGAACATGGGTGGTCATCGACTGCTATGGAGGACCCTACTGGTTCCGAAGGAAATGTAGTCTATCTCCATCTGTTCATGGATGCTCTATCTCTCCAGCCTTGTAATCCCACGTGTCAGTCCTGCATGTTTCCGTCTCCATCAGATGGATTATTGATTCATTTTGTAGTCGTGGCTGCACGGGACGCGTGGGTTCAGGCAGATGTGAATCGTTATAACGGCGCCAACGGGTGCCTTCTTTGGAAGGCTTTTGCGAGTCGTGGGCTCGGAGTAAATGCTTCGAATTACCAGGATGATGGAATGGTGCCTGATGGATGTTAGAAGGCAGTATTCGAAGGGTTCTTTGAAGGCTAATCAATACCTCAGGCCTTGATTACAGGATAACACCTATGCATAATCCCAGTTACTACGCGGGAATGTATTGCTAGACGAAGAGTGGTGAGTATACTAGGTTTGCTCGCACGATTACGACTTGTCCTAGTTTCTGAACTTGACAATACCAACAGTCAATTTACTAAAAATCCTGCAAGTTTATCGAGCTCCATAATGCTGGACATTTTTAAGTCGCCAGATTTGGAGTTGAACGGTAGACAGCCATACTGTTGCTCTGTTCATGGAGAACTTTGTTCAATTCTAAGAGAGCGGCGCCAATCAAGGGAAAAGAAGGTTTGCAAAGGGATTTGTAAGACGATGTCCTGTCGCAGGATAGGACGGTAGTATCGCAACGGAAGTCAGATTATCGTAATCGTCGCCACAATTTTGAGAGATCAATAAATCCATATTAAAATTTAACTGACTTCTGTTACAACGACAACTTTGGTGTATATGTCCTCAAATCAGAATTGGCTCCCAGAGCAGCCTGCCTCCCCCAATACTTAGGCCTGGACAAGTTCTGAAGTGACGAGGAAGGTTCCGCTCTCGGACTTGCGGCCGAGTACAAAAAGCACACAGAAAGCAGCGTTCACTGTGAACTTCTAAAAAGTGATCATAGTAGGAGTCCACATGCATGGTTCGCCCGCATTCCTTGCAGGTCACATCATCATAAGCCTTGATGTCATGATGCTTTTCCCTGAGATGGTTCCAGATTTCTCTTTCTGTAAAAGTGTCTGTGCAACGATTGACAGAGCAATGGTGCAGTGTAATTGCTGATGGTTCACATAAGAAGTAGAAGCATAGATCGCGACTGAGGCCAGCCCAGGATTTTATGGGAGGAATCTCAACGACATGAAATCCTTCAGGGCTGAAAATAATTAAACAGATGCTTCCATTTATACTCGTAAAGATACTTGCCATGTCTTGATCAATTCATCCTTGAGATCCATCACGGTAGTTATAGGAGCGGAGACAGAAGGTGACCTGTGTACAAGTCATTACAGAATGCGATGTTAAATGTGGGAATCGTACTGAAGAGTATGTGTTCCAGATGCGGTCGAATTGGCGTGCTCCAGTTGCGGAAGACTCCCAGCAACATCATAAAAAGCGTGTGGATTCTCGACATTACTGAAAATTCATTTGAGAAAGAGACGTCGCATTTTTATTAACAACATACGAGACGTTGTTCGTGCCGGAATCAATTGAGGACGAAAGATAATTTCTGACATTTAAATTTCAATGTCTGTGTAATTGGCTAACAAAAATCAAAGCTCACGGTGCACAATTTGTGGCGTTCATCGGCGAACAGTTTCCTGGTACCGGGGCGCTTATTGAAGTACCGAGATTGCCGAAGGGCAAGGAACTGTGAATAGATTCGTCAATAATATTGCACTCTTAACGCAATAAAAACATGGCACCGTAACAATGTACCGCCACTCCTACTGTACTGGGAAGCAGGCCGTCCATGGACGAATTGATCGGGGTTGTCGCTCCTGATAAAGCATAAGTATCGCGTATTAGACAAGCTTCCAAATCCGACGAACTCACGGGGGTAACGATGACCGCTGCGGGAGGAAAGACCTAAAAACAGAAATGGGTCATAAAGACGATACTTAAGACTAGGTAGAATAGATACGAAGTTGCTGATGGAAGTCCATCGGAAAAGTTCCGGAGACATTCGCTTGGAAAGACATTCGGCATTAACACGCGAGAGAGGGCCTAATTAATTAGCGACGCACCTAACGCTTTGGGTCGGAACGTCAGAGCTGTGTCTTGAATTAGCATGGAATCTGTCTAACTAAGGAACAATTTTTGAGGCGCACCTTCTCTCGCATTGCCTGTTACCGACACCTTCACTGTAACAGATATTAAAAACAAAGTTTGTGAGCATGCCTCAATGCAGATCACATCAGAATGCGTACCTGCTCGTGGTTGCATAATGAAACAGGCCTGACTCATAGGTCGAAGGAAGTGGATATACAATAGACGCCATTGTGGGTCCGTATCTCGAGCTATCACATCCAATGAGTACCCCGCAGGATTGAAAGCGTAAGAACTCAGACTGAACATACCTAGTCCGGTTTATATTGCAAAACTTGGAATGATCGCTCACCGTCGATGACGGATTACTTGGATGTTCCTGCCCCGGTAAGAAAGACATGTTGGCCCTGTAGCCGTTCATTCATAAAATATAGACAACGAATAGAAAGATCTTACGAGAGTTTGTCGGTATACATGGAACTACCTGAAGAGAGGATCGGTCGTTCGGCAGAAAGTGAAAAGCGTATGCAACTTGCCTGCGGAAAGGATATCCTTCAAAGGACAACAAGCAGATATGTGGGAGGGAAGATGGGTAGCTCAGTAGCAACGATACTGGACAGGTCCTTCACATGAGGCGAGTTCTTATATTTTCTTTCCAGCCTAAAAGTCGGCGCTGTTGTCTCCGTCTGCGTCAGGAGCATTCCATTGGTACTTACTGATATCTTAGATCAAGCGGCTTCGTTGCCCATCCTGGAGGTGTTGTTAATGAGGCCTTCCCTTGCTGTACGGTTTACAGGAACTCGGTACGAGAGCACGGCGACCCGGATGCATCAACGATCACGTACACTTAAGGAAAGTATACACCAGTATCACTCGGATTGTAGCTCGAAAGACGGACATAGCTCTATTCAGCTTTAGGCGTCCGAAGAATGGAGAGCATTGCTTTCATGGTCACAATCAAACGGAATGTCACGAGCGCTCAATTGACCAGACGCACCTAGGAACAAATCAAAACTACTACTGGGGTAGAAAACGGGGTTGCTTGAACGGCGAGAAGAACAGAGAACAATTTGGATAGGTCATCCTCGTATCTCCTTAAGCGC
Source organism: Armillaria sp. CMW 4456 (assembly GCA_028551335.1). Lineage (NCBI taxonomy): Eukaryota > Fungi > Basidiomycota > Agaricomycetes > Agaricales > Physalacriaceae > Armillaria > Armillaria sp. CMW 4456. The sequence continues at coordinate 30,293 of JANDKJ010000443.1, forward strand.
AGATTGTTTCATATAGAACTAGTGTGACTGAGACACCATCGAATTATACATTTTTCTACCTTTGTGTGAGAAGTAATATCTGTTTAGAAGACGCGGCACGTTACTATTCGGAGGATTATTGATGCACCGCATGTAAGTGACTTTAGGAGCATGATTTGGAGCAGCAGGATGCACAGCGATGCAACGATTATTGCTGGGGTTGACGAAATACTCAGTAGCGCAATCAAGACGAAATCATGGGACTACGAACCGTTTGATGTTGCTAGCTTTGGCATGTAGATCACACTGTAGTGAGGACTAGGGCTAGATAATATATCAATAGAGGCATCAACGGAAATCCTTCTGTTAGCTGTACATGGAACTTTAGGGCAGTACCAGCGGAAATAATCATTGCCCTGATGGTAATATGATCCGATGGCAACAGCCTGAAGCATGAGAAAATTGCTCGGGATTTGCAAGTGAGCCTACAAGACCCTGGGCACACTGAGATTTGGGTGTAAATAGTAGACTCGGTATGACATACCTCGGTTAAAGCAGTAACGCCAAGTAGTGAACGGCGAGGACCAGCGAGATCAAGGAACTGTCATAAAGTTACTCCAAACTTAGAGCCCATCACCCGAGGAGCCTGAGGTTCAACCAAAGTTTGGTATCAAACAGCCTAAGACCCAAGGAGATGAGCAAGCCAGAGTTGGCGTAGTTGCAAAATGTTTTACTAATTATGATTCAGTGAGCAACAGAGTGCGATTGCGCTTCTCGATCTTGTTTTGCGGACTCCAATATGGATGCACGAACACGCTGACCAATAGTAACCTGCCAGAATATAACCGCTATGACCGAGTTCATAAATCCTCACTAATATAGACTTGAAACATCAGCAAAAAGGCCAACGTGATTTCCCGACGAGGATTACATAGGGTCTCCGAAAACTTATTGCAGAAATTCGGTCATTAGAACAGGCGCCAATGAGAAAAAGTGACGAGACTGCTAGGAAAGGAATCATTAATGTGCTTTCCCGTATAACTTGAAGCTTACGCATGTGCACCTAGCAGGTGGCTCAGCATTTACCATTTAATTGTACCCTGAAAGCTCGACCCTCTCGCACTAGGATTCTATCAAAGTGCTGGCATCTCTGATGTATGTCGGGGGCGAGGAGCTGACGAAGCCAACACAAAGAGGTTCTGTTCCAGGTTGTAACCCAGCCTGTCAAGGATTTTGTCGTATATTTTCAGCCCCAGTATCCCCTCAATGGCAGGGCAATTAACAACAATACATCCTGCGCTGGAATCGTACAACTTCTTGATACGCCAATTAGATGTGGACCGTCCTTCAAAGTCGGATAGGTACGGCTCGTAATAATATGTAAGTACCTCGCAGGATGAAATCAAGCTGGTAAGCCTACCTGGTAGGCATGACGACGACGATCATGCTGAGATACACCAGTGATCTAAGGTCACAAGTGGCCAGCAAAGAATTCTGGGTCTTCTCATACATTCCTTTAGGTCTAGACAACTTTTGGAGTGACGAGTTAAGTTCCGCACTAGCAACTGCCAACTACAACAGAAGGCACACTGAAAGGAGCGTTCGCTATGAAGCCGCCACATGTGTTCTCGATAATTGAATTCTCAGGATCGCCGAAGCGGGAACTGTAAACGAGTCCGACATCAGGAAAACTGCTCTCTTAACGTAAAGAAAACATGGCACCTTTAATGATGTAACATCACTCCTCCTGTATGTACTCCGAGTACCCGGAAGTAGAGCGTGGAATTTGGATTGCCACTCTCGATCATCATCCTGTATAAGCCAAGCTTTCAGGTCTGGGCGGGATGTAGCGACCGTGGTGGGTGCAAGACGTAAGCCGATCATAAAGGCAAGGCTTGTGGAACTAAACACGTAGGGCTTGCGTAGGACGGCCTGGCAGATATGAGGGTGCTAGAAATTCACCGAAGTTCCCGAGATATTCGCTTGGAAAAACGGTCGGCATCGATAGGCGAGGGCATCAATACGTGAGGGCGTCAATGCACGAGAGCAGATTTAAATCAATGACAAATCTAGCGCTCTGGATGGCAACATAAGAGCTATATCCTATCGAAGTATGGATGCTCCCTGATTGAGAGGAAAAAATCGAGGCACGCCTTCTCTGTAGCGGATAAGAAAAACAACTTGAAAAAATGTATGTGAAACATGCCTTATTGCAGATCACACTAGGACGCGTACCTCCTCATGGTTGCATGATCAAAAAGCTCTGGCTTGGCATAGGTCGAAGGAGGTACATAGATATAAATTAGACGTGATCGATCGGGGTGCTATCTGCGTGCACGCGGGGTTCCCCGGCTGGCCTATTTCAGAAGGCTGTTGGTATCCGTGGGAACTAGATCGCGAAGGACAGTCGGTCGGCAGAACATGGAAAAAGTATGCAACATACCGCGGAAAGGTTATTTTTCAGAGTTGAATGAAGGAATGACCGGCACTGAAGGATGACTGAGGAGACTTGAAGGGGAACGGAGGCTCGGGGAGAAAGAGGTTGCAGTCTCCGAGTCAGTGGTTCAATGAGACGCTCGGTACCTGGACAACTGCGTAACATGGCCCCGCAGCATCGGACCCGTAACGACTCGGACACAGTGGATAAGTCAAAAAGTGGGAGCGGGGAGCGTCGACGGAGTGAAGGCGAAAATAAGCGAACGATCGCGATCATGTTTGGCAAGCGACCCTTGAGCGACCCCTTATCACCCAACTGCCGAAGTTCTCCCGACTAACACCGGGGGTTCTCGTTTTTCGTTGGCATAGAATCTGAATGGAATTAAGGGGGTCAGCGTCCCGGAAACCTACGGCGTAGACCCAGGAAAGCCAGGATCAAATCTACTGTGACCTATTCTCATCTTCAGTGTGCTACTATGTCCGATCGCGCCTCGGCTTTTGAGAGGAGACAACAATTAATCAACCACCTTCAGTGGCGTCGAGATGTGTGGTAAGACTCGCGCATGTGTCACTGGTCGCCAGTCTCCCTTACACTTATAGGCCAGACGTCTCGTAAGGACCAACTAAAATTGATATGTAATTAGCACTCATCCAATTATCATGGTCTCTGATCTGCTTCACAGAGTGAACACGGTCAGAGGCAGCCCTTCAAATCGCTGTCTGCAATATTCTACGACTGGGCGCCCGTTTGTCTCCCTCTGATAATTAAATATAATTGGCTCTGTGGCCGCGTTTGAACTTCATGAGGATGTCACCGACATTTTGTTGCCTTCACATAAACGTTTACTGCTCCTCCTACTCTGAAACCTAGAGAGAGATGGAGATACATATCTACATTGATCTGAGTCTGTTCATACCTTGCGCACATAGTGTCATTGACATCTGGCTGGGACCCGGACCTTAATTTAAATGACGTGATGTCGAAGCGATGTGCTTTTTGCACATTTCATTCTGAAAGGTTCGGAAAGATCTTGGCACGGCTAGGACATCGAGGTGTGCTTAAAACAAATATTTTGGGCTTCTGGATCCATGGACTTCTGAAAAGCCGGCCTTGAGTCGGTCCGTGCAATTTGGTTCCGCATAGCCAAAGTTGGGATCTGACAGGGACCCGAACTCCTGGATACACTCAATTTACTAAATTGAGTTTGGAATGCGCTGATGTCATCCCTTTGCACATTCCACTCTGACATTAGTGAAGTCTTCAAAGGACTGGGACACGGAGGTGAGCTTAAAGCAGATGTACCAAGCTTCTGGATGCAGCGACTTCCTTAGATATCATGCGGCATTCACTAGCTCATGAGACTACCTGCGGGAATTCAAAACCCTGGAAGTGCATGGGTTGTGTTCTACATCAAAGAAGGATGTTATCGTACACAGCTGGAAGTTCCGGATTCCTGAACCTCTTTCAATCTTCGTGGATGGTCACTGGACACTTTTTAGAAGCGCAGGCTGGGAAATCTTTGTGCAATAACCCCCCATTCAAAGGACATGACTCCGCTGATCAGTTCATAAGTCTGTTCGGGTACTATGGGATGCTGGAGTTTGGAATGGACTCCGAAAGCATGCGATTCGGCTGCAATAATTCACACCTTTCCGAGTCGCACCTTCCACAGCAAATCCTCATCACACAGCCCATGTCGACGTTTTAACCCTCAAGCTAGTAATTGACACCCGTCTCATTGTCACGGTCGACACAAACTCCGAAATTGCCTTCCGTTGGCAAATTCTTCTTCACAACCCGCTCCCACAACTGTCTCCATGCCTTGCATCTGGTACCTGGACAGGGTTACAGGAATGACAACGGAGGCCTACACCAGGCAATGATTGCATCTACCAGTGCTGTCCAGGCATCCTCCAAAGACCAGTTTCATAGGACGCCGGCATTGTTGCTGAGTCAAAACGAAATGTCAGCCCTGCTACCTTGTCCACAGGGTTGGTCGACACCCGCTTCTGCATCTCTGTCATCGAACTAAACATCCCATACGAATATGGCGAAATGTCATCCAGGGCCTGCAGCTGCTTGTAGAATCTGGTGAGTATATCGTTTTCATAGTTACGCTTGTCGTGTTTCTGCTCAGCATGCAGGGATCCGTCAGGTGTGTCTCCCGCAATAATCTGCAGCGTCTATGCCCGCCTGAATGAAGATTGATCACTATCCAGGTCGTCTTCCTTCAAACAGAAAGGTTGCCCCAGTTCACTCAAATACCGCACGACGATATCTGCGACACAATACAGATATCCGATCGTGGGCACATTCAGCTTCCACTCATCAATGCGTAGGTTCTCCCTTGTTCCGCCTCGTTGTCTCAAGCAGAGAACGTCTAGCCACACATATGTGGCCCCAGATTCACTTCTCTATCCGAATGAGGTCGAGGTTGGTATCTTCTGGGATTGGAACTGGCCATTTGCATCCATTAAGGGGCGTCCACACACTGACACGATCCTTGTCATCCACTCAAACATGCGATATTGGACTAGGGTGTTTCTTTGCAGCGGTCATCAACCACTGTGGGGGCACCTAATTGCTGTACAAGTCCCGAACATGTCGAAGGGGGATGTGTGGGTCGACGATTCGACTGCCGACGAGCGCTTTTTGACGTTTGTGATTGTTTCATTCTTCCAATTTATGCAGCACATCTTTGATACTGTTCTAGGATGATGGTATAGCTCGGGCGTACGCATATGTAGTCCCAAAGTCATACTTGTTTCGCAATAGAGTCATTTAAGGAGATGAAGGTGGTGTCTAGCGGACGTGTCATTTGAAGGATGATAGCGAGTGTATCCTGGATGCGCTGGATACCGAACCCGGCGCAGAATTCGTTGGCGAGAATGGATAAGATAATTGGTCTCTTGCCACTGTAGACTCCTGCTGAAATGGAATTTCAGTCGAAGATTCTGGTTAGCTGATTTTTTCGCAGGGGGAGATGGTGAACGTGGGGAGATTTCTGCTATTTTCGTTTCCCAGTGACTTGGACCGACTAATTGAATTGTCATCGGAGTCGGTAAATGAGGAAGAACTTGGTTTGGAGTCATCGTCTATGCTGATACGACCTTCCTTTTTGAGACATTGTCCCCAAACCACCGACTCCCATGACCAGCCCTAAACTAATATGTACCATTCCTTCTGCAATCACTTTCTACTTAGCTCCACAGACAACCGAAAGTGATTGATGTTCGTCATTATAGAACAGTCAACCGTAGCCAGGGGAATTTCCCTTGACAATGCCGGTGATAAATATGGGGCGAATTAGGCTTGTCAAGCATTCATATAGTGCACGGAGCTCGAAGGTGGGCTGAGCAGTAGAGGGAATGCAAAGGGAAGGGCGGGACTGCGACTAAGGAAATTATACCTTGGCGAAGCGACCTTCTTCCCCCCAAACAATAGCAAGGCCGGTCTCCCCGATGGGCAAGCAAGGACACCCTCCAATCCGCGAGCTTCGTCCATCACACGCATATAAGTACTGTTCACACTCGACGGATTGACAATGTTATTGGTTCGCCATTACGTGTTACGGTCCAGCTTCTTCGTCGTGCCTTATGCAGGCAGATACTTCGATGATATGTTGTGGGAGGATGAACGAGGTAATGACCGCCGCCTGATTCATATAATGAACTCATGTGGAACAGCAACAAGACTAGTTCTAACTCTCGTACTCACTTTGCCTAGTAACAAGAGGCTAACAATACTCGAACGAAAAAAATCTGTTATTTGTAGATCATTCGGAGCTTATTCAGGCATTACCTTTATCAGACCATTCGCTCCTACAGCATTTCACCAAAGCGGCACGATAGATTCTTGGTTTCCACCAGTCTGTCGACGATGCAGCTGTTCTCGTGGAGTCCGATGGTGTCGTACACAATTTGTCGACGATGTTCTTTGGTCTTTTGTGGGCGCCATTTTGCGGCTGATGCCAATGATGAGATAATTATAGGGGATCTAGCACATTATGGCCTTCGCACCCGCTGGTTTGTCCGGTTCGCATCCTTTTCAACATGCACCGATAGTGTAACATCAAGTTACTTGGCTCCCTCTGAGTCCCTCACTAGCAGGCCCCCCTTGCCGCCACGGTCTCTGCCACTCATCATCATCATATTCATTTTCTAAATCTTCGGGATACTTCACTCCCGTCAATCTTTCCACCGTCACAGTGGCGGCTGCCCTGATGGAAATATCTTCCTGCCTTGATACTCTTGTCCTTGCACACAATATGCATCAGCAGCACGCCGTTCATTGAGGCTCATGGTGTGGTGTACTGTGCAAATGGGGAACCCATGGCTTTAAGTCTAGAGGTCTTAATTTCAATTGAGTTTTTCAGGGTGTCTTGTGTGCAGATCCACTAATAGTCTTTGCGACGCTTTTCGACTCACTTGGTGAAGCGGCTTTTTTGTTCATACAATCACACTGCGGGAAATATTGACCTCGTTCGGTTTTACGTCTGTAATCAATCTCTTGAGGCTCAGTGCTTAATGGTGATGTAGTCGGAGTCTGACGTCGTCATAAGAGCGCACAATGTATTGTATGGCTGGGAGCTGATATATCTCTACCCGGCTATCGGTCAGTCTAGTTCAGTTGTCTATGGTTCGGCTTAGTTCGATAATTGGGACAGCTATTTTGGAATCGCCGCTACATTAATGCACCAAGGCATTCATGATTGGACACGTTTGAACATCTAGCCGTTTTGCTACTACTCTGAGACTAACTTCGGAGACAATGTACTACTTCCGCTCACTGGGTATTTGATTACAATGCGAGCTGCAGGGCTCTGTTGTGCTCTGACCGCGGCTTGTGTCTCCGTGGGACCCGTGTCTGAGTTCTTATGTGCTTTTTTCGCACATTAGTGTCTCAATGCTGTGATTTTAGATGCGCAAAAGTAAGAAAACAGCCATAGCAAAGCCTCGAGCACTGTCTGACTTTTCACCTGACTACCCTTCTTGGTCTTTGGCATACCCACTATAATCATGTCGCTCCAGAGACCATTCCAACGCGTATGCATGTCCTCGTTTACACACATTCTTCCATGCTTTCCGATTTTACTGATCAATAGCATCTCTCGTGCTCACAGCATCTCCGGAAGTTAGCCTGCTTCCGACAACTGTGAAGGAGTTACATCGGCTAGGTACGATCTAATATTTTGTGTCATACAGCTGGTGACAAAACCGCCCGAGTTCCCCTTCTTCCAAAATTCAGGATACTATCGATCTTGTGAGGCCAGGGCGAATGTCAGTGCCAGCGCATTTGAGGTATGATTCACGACAACTCACCTCGTGTTTTTTAAGACCTGTCTGGTATCTGGTGGTTTTCCCCCGACAATAGGGTAACAAAATTGACTCTTAATGCCGACTGTCGCTTCGCGAATTCTGCCATAATCGCAAGCCCAAGGACTTTCGACTCCTATGTCGACTCCCCTCCTCTGTCAAGGCTATCTATGGATGGGTATGAACACCACAATAACTGCATTGTGCCGCAGATACTGGTATTTGACTGGGCTGGGACGACCACTGATTTTAAGAGAAGGTGATCCTGGAGAACGAGCGATACTGGTTTGGACATGCGCGGACAGGAGGTCTGCAACCAGATGATCATCCCTGGAATGACGCCTGATGATCCTTTGCACGCTAAGGCAATAGATGAGGATAGAGGACGCCTGGGCAACAGTAGTAGATGCAATCACTACCTGGTGTTAAGCTGAGTTGTTATTCCTGTATCCTGAATCGGGAATCGTAGGCAAACGATGGAGGCCATCATGGGAGCAGGTCATGAGACAAGGCCTCTCTCCCAACAAAAAGCGAATGCAGAGCTTGTGTTAGTCGTAGCGACGAGACGAATGTCGATTGGTGTGAGGGATAGTACTTTGAAAAAGGATTTTGTGAAAGGGTTAGCAGCGGACAGTGTGGAGAGTTGACTGTTGAATACAGGTCAGGGAAAACGCATGCTTTTCCAATCATTGTTACACACCGGGATCCCATACCAGAACAGACTTACGCACTGATCGGTGCGCACATGCCATTAGGCTATTGGGTCGTTGAACGGAGACTTCCCGACCGGTGGTTCGAAAAGTATCCGTATTCACAATGTCCTTCCAATCAAGGAGGGAAGACGGGCAGTTTCACTGAGTTGAGGAGATCAGACGAGGAGCCCAGAAAGTAAGGCCGGGCAGAGAGAACTCGATACTGAACGATACAGGTCATCGCCGCAAAGAGCAAATATCGAGCTAGTAAAGCAGGTACACCATTGAACGAGGCGAGCATCATATGAATTGTCTCTACAGGGTCCTTGTGCGACAACTGTGACATTTATGGCGTACTTGGTGCTCCGAGCCAAAAGCTATACAACCCTGAGAGCGTCACAATGTTAGAGGAATTTCATGAACGTAGAACATGAACATACCGGGACCATTCCCCGTCATTATCTCTACAACCTCTCCTCCAACGTAGTAAGACATCCACGTCACGTCTGTAGTGACTATGCCTCATCGAAACAAAGCTTCAGGTCCTTGGTCGCTCAACATGCAGTTGAGTTGAGTTTGAAAAGTCAAGTTCTGGCTAGGGAGATGGGAGGAGGCGACATTCTGATATAAATTGCAGCTATCATGTCGGATACAGGTCGGTAACAGGCCCTGGGAGTAACGACTACAGTGAGCGCTGAAGACGAATGTATCATAGGAAAGTGGATGATTACCCTCAACTGCACAGATATCCAACTGCTTCTAAAATGATCTCATTGCATCAACTATGACTGCCCTACCCTGTAGTAGCGATGAACGGTGTAGAGGAGGACATTGGCGAAAGAATTCGAACACAACGTTGTCATTAGTGTGGGTACTAGGTGGTTGGAGGGCAGGGTCCTTCTACACAGCCACCGTTGCACTACTCAGAATCTATCGCCCTGAATTTGCTATGCTGCCAAAGAACCAGTAGTTGAATATCAAAATAGGACATTTTCGACGCAGCCACAGTCTTCCTGGAATTTTCTGTGTTCGCCAAACGAAGGACGTCTCCGGCGCAGACAGAACCGATGGCTGCGAGAACAACGAGGTATCCCCGTGGTCCTTCCAGCAGCAGTGCGGACTGACAAACACTACTAGGAATTCTCTAAGCTCGCCGATGTTGGTTTCTAATGCATATATCCTTCTTGAAGCTGGTCCTTAAATCATGCGGCATATTTCTGCTTGTCCATTGGGATATACTTCTATAAATTTCTGTTATGCCCTTCATTCTGGAATGAGCATGTATATCACTTATCGCACAGCTCAGATGTATGCAAATTATATTTGTGGGTGAGTCAAGGCTCATCGTTCCATAAAGTGATGGGCCACAGTCTTCCATTCAAGCGTCACTCTCTGATAATGCCACGTCGAAAGTAGCAACTGCTCAGTAAATCTCCTCCATCAGTTGTACAAATTTTATTACAGTTGACTCCCTCATAACCCATACCTATCGGTTCCAGCTCTGACCTATGGGTTATGAGGGGTTATGGGTTTTCAGGGATAGGGGTTAGAAATTTTCTAAAATCTGGAAATTTCATTAAAATCATGATTATATTATTTTTGCTTTGTTCAAGTGTGTATAAGCAAAATGGTTAGGAAAATAAGTCTGAACCATATTCAGCAAGTCTAGAGGCTGATTTTCAGGATTTTCAGTCATTGTAGAGTTATAGTGCAGATGAAAAAAAGTGTGTGGCATCAATTCTTGTATGTATTTAAGGCATGACAAAAATATTGTAAATCTTGCAGTCGCTTACCACTTATAGTATGGCATTCTGGCCCAAATGCTATGAGTTTTACTTTTGCTACTGAAATACTATTATAGATGCAAGTATCTAGTCAAAACACTATGAGTTGTATATTTTGATAGTGAAATACCAATTATAGACTAAAGAAAGTATGGATTTTGTAAGCCAGCTCATAAATTTGTTAGTAAATTACTAAATATAGACTAATGAAGTATGGGTTTTGCTAGCTGAAGAGCTATGGGTTATGGGGTATCAGAGGATTATGGGTTTTGAGCTGAAAATCCCTGCAAACCAACTTGGTTGCACCTAAAACCTATGGGTTATGAGAGGTTATGGGTTATGAGGGGTATGGGTTAAGAGGGAGTCGACTGTATTGACAGAGCTTTACTAGGACTACATACTAGAAGCCGGGATCCAAGTTGAATACCAGTGCCGTGATATACTACTACCATTCTTCGTTAAGTAGAAGCCTGTTTGGCACTTTAGTGGTATTCAATCATCTAGACTAATCTTTCGATTCCTCACCGACCACCTATAAGCTGAACAATGGAGCAAGTGCCGAGGAAAATTCTTCGCTCGGCTTTGATATGAAAGACAATAGCCGCAAAAAATGGGGCTATGTACATTCGAGATATGTCCTGCATATTCGTTGGATGGCAACCAGTGGAAGCATTCTGTGCATTTCAGGGAGGTGATACCAGGATGCTTGGTTTTCAAATGAGCGCGGATACCATTTCTGGGAAACTGTTCGTCACATCCATCGACAGGACATGAGGAATCGTAGACGTAGTAGACATGATGGTCTGACAGCGAGGATAGCGGTCCTCCTCTACCCTTTTCTTTGTTGGCATCAAATCGCTCTTCTCTGTATTGTTTAGTACTGAGAGTGACGTCAGAAAAGGCTTGACTGATACCCAAAAAGAAACTCGCCATTTTTTGTGCAATTTATGATCTTGAGGGAGAACGCTGTGAGTACCAGCCGTCAGAGACTACCCGTAGAGATGAGATGGTCATACTGCTGAGAGATCGTTGTTCCAGGAGCTAGAGGGGATGTAACATCCAATGGTTGGATACCATGGATGTCGCGTAAAGCCTTTCCATTGTCGTCATTACTACAGAGTTGAACAATTGAGGAAAGGCTGTCAGATCTGCATTGGATGACGTACAGGATATTGTCCCTGCGTGAGTGAAGGTCGTGTGTGAGTAGCTCCATAATCGGTGAACGAAAATGAGACTCACGGCATCAAGGGCAATGGGTGTAACGGCATCGACACGTGGGGGTCAGAGTAAAGGCCATTTTCGTGAACGTCAAGACCTTGGACAGGCAGAGACGAGGAGGTTGAAAAAAGTTCATCTCTGTTGTTGTCGAGAGATCGACTTGGGCACACGTTCCGGCATCTATGGTCGAGAGGAGATATTGATACACACCTGGCGCTGTGAAGTAAATAGGAAGCGTTATCGCCAAAGATCAGGGAAATATCTGGTTGAGACGTACCTTCTCTGATCTTGCGTGATATCGCCATTATCCTCGCTGCTTATAGGCAAACTAGCCGAATTTGAGCATACTTTGATGCAAACCACTTTAGAACACGTACTTCCACGCAGTGGCCGGATAAGACAGATCCAGCGCACACTTCGACAGAGGTGCATGGGTGCTAGCCTGGATCGGGAGTTCGTACCCCGAACTATCATATCCTGATGAATATCCGGAATGAGTAAGAACGCCCAAGGTCGACGATGCATCCGAATAATTCCTAGGCTCCTGCAACAAGTACCTGCAATCGTTTGCTCAGAAGATCAAAAGATTCAGATAACATATAGCTTACTGGTCGTTGTTGGTATACGCAGAGCCAGTTCGCGAGAGCCAGTCGCTCTGCAGAACACCGTAAACGTATGCAAAGTCAAATTCGTCGATCATGACAACAAGATACGTCGGAGGATGGAAACGTAGACCAGTAGTAATGATACTGGACGATATTTTATACGAGGCCGCCTTGTATGCTCCTCTCGCAACGTCAACAGCCGAGGCTGCAATCTCTGTGCGGCAGATTCAGCATATCGGACGCACTTCTGATCTGTCGGCTGCACGAATTAGAGAGCAAAGCCAGGTCATAGGGTATATCTCACAGGGAAGTTTCGGTACGGCGACGGCTTGATAAGGGCATGATTGGTATCCTTGTCGCTTTGCAAACGGCTGCTGGCTCGCGGTCATCCTCGACTGATCCGATCCACCGTGCCTCATAATGAGACTAATGAAAAGCGGCCGATGACTGATTCGAACTATAACATTGGCGTGTGAGGCGTGAGTACCAAAAATATTCGGTCATTGATGTACCTCGGAACCGTACATTGCTTCTTGGGGAACGTAAAGAGCCGCCGCCAGGGTGTCGGTCTGCAACAGTAACAGTACATTGAGACTACTCGTAGAGACTCAAATCAAGCGTCACATCTGCAGGTCGCGCAAATTAGAGAGTGAAGATAGGTCTTGGAGTAGATTTCAAAAATGTCTTGGTCAGGCAGCAGCCCGATGAGCTTCAAGGAGACACATGTCATGTATCTTCCAGATTGCGCCTTGCCTCCGAGGGAACGTAAACAGCCAGCGCTGGGGTGCGGCAGTAGCAATATTTTGAGAACCTGGAGTGCTTCGTGGAGGCTTCACATCTGCAGATTGAGTTGCAGTATATTTCGCAGTGCGGCTGAAGTCTGATGTAGCGCACATCAGCAGTTGGCCCTGGAAACGGTTACCGAGCTCCTCTGCAAAGAATTGATGGAGTTCCCATATTGAAGTACGTGATGAAAAAGCGGCCAATCGTCAGAATCAACGCAGGCCTCTGTAGACACGATAGTGGAATGACGAGTAGCAAAAATAACCGTTTGAATAGATGTCCTCGCGTGGAATGATAGTGCAGATAAGACTATTGTTGCCGGGGAAGGTAGCCAAATTGGAATGAGAAGACCCATACGCTTCGTCTAGTCGCGTTCGGGGTGGATTGTCTGAGACTCGGGGGTCATGATAGGGCGAACAAGCTGTCGAAGGCCCGTAGTAGGTGGACCGGCTTGTCAATGTCCCAGGATCAGGGTAACGCCGTGAAACCGTGGGGGTACTGGCACGGCACCAAATAGTGGAGGGAGTAGGTGGGCGCATCGATAAAAACGACTGTGCCAAGTAATGCTTGGCGTAATCGGGGGAGGACGTTGATGTGATGAGATGCGCTGTAATATAGGTCACGTCACTATATTTGTATCGTGACATTGTATAGAACCGAAGCCTAAGACCTCACCTCTAACCTACCGCTCGTTTCTCCGATCATCTCAGAATTGGCAGCGCATACAATTGAAATAAGAGTGCCTGATGTTGCCAACACCGACTTGAACAACAACGATGATTTCCACTCTTTGACTTGGTTCCTTCACTTCCGGCGCTGGTATTAGAACCAAGCCAAGACATTCAGTTCATGACGAGATGAGGAGTATTGCACTTGAAGTATGTTCGGGTGGGAACATGTCGTTAACACCTTTTTTTTTTTATAGAAGGAATAAAGAAAATACAAGCAATTTGTATCAAAACCGCAGACAGTACTAAAATGCACGAGAAAGACACTGCTATATGTCTACGCTACATGATTAGAGGTTCTTGCATTCCTTAAAATGCTCGAAAAGATACCCAGCCCTCCTATATCTACGACCGCAGAAGGGACACAACACATGGGCATCGGAATGTTTTCCCCTGAAATGCACCTCATAAGATTTACCTCTCACACTGCTGCCAGGCTGGCACTGGCTCGAGAAATGTGTGTTCCTAATGCATGCAACATTCTTGATAGTGGCGATGTTTGGGTGGTGAGTTTCAAGGTGTTTTTTGATGGCGTCTCCTCTGAATGGCTCCTCTCCAGACGGACAGTCGGCAATAGGACAGAGATGGTAGTTTTTGTCAACCGAAGCATAGTAATACAAGTCCTGGCGTGGGATCTTGAATCTATGGGCAATCTTGTCCGCCATTCTTGGGGTAAATCGTTTCTTCCCGTATTTAGGGCTGAAAATATCTGTTTAACCAAAGTTGTAGCGATTCAAGGCGTCATACCGGGGCCTAGGGTGTCCAGAAGGGGTCGGTGTTTCCACTTCCAAAGATGGCTCAGCCGGGGCGAAATCCTGAAACTGGAAACCCATCGGGGTTGCTAGCTCTGGTGTGTGATTTTCACTGCGGTGAGGATGCGGATCAGAATGGAAGACGAACATTGTTAATGTTGTAATGCACTCACAGAAAAGAAGTATTCTCTGCACTGTGGAATGAGGCAGTACCCACGGGATCAGTCATTGTCCTGCTAGTATTGACATCGTTATAGGAGATATCGTATGAAACACCGCAGTCACTGGTGTACACACAATTCTGTTGAGTCAAAGAAATGATCAAACCCGCATGCCACACCTTTGTACTGGGTTCGTCCATCCAGTTGAATAGCTGTCAGCCAGATTGTCTGCGACCGCCTGATCAACTTGTATCTCAGGCTGTTCGTCATCCCAGGTTGCGTGGACTTCCGGGATTTCCCCTGGAACAAAGGCGTTTTCTGCAGCTCCTGAATGCTCAAACATCCAAAATGTACTGGGAGGATAGCAAGACGTTAGAGCTATTGAGAAGACCAACGAGTAGCACAGGCGAACCCGGTATAGCTATCCTCTTCAATCATTATCAATGACAGTAGAGCCTTAGTTGTTGAGACGGGACTGGAGAAGCCTGAGCGGGCCTGGGTGTATACACAGACTTGAAGCTCTTGTCTTTAATATCCTGTTACTAGAAACTGGTCGAGTAAATAAATCTATTATAGAGGACATACGACAAGGCATATTAGTTTTCCTTTTTAGCAGAGTCAAGGCGCAGAAGGACACTGGTCGACAACTTCTCCCGCTCATCTGTTCAGATCTGACAACATTTGGAGGGTAACACCTGACCTGTTCTGTAAAGCCGCAGTTGAAGTTGTTGAAGTGAAGCTGAGACAAGATGATCTCGGAAATGAAATCAGGAGGATCAACCAAACTACTCGCGATTCGTGGGTGATTCGCCGAGTCTACAAAAATTCAAGTTCGAATCCTGTGTGCTATGAGATTTGAGCGTCAATGTGTTATGTCCATGGTCCGATTCGGTTATAACATACCCCGGATGAGACAGCAACCACAATGTTGCAGACGGAAGGAGCATATCTGACAAATGAATCATCAAAAGATTACTTGAAACCTGAACCACTCCATTTGCGAGGTTGAACAAAAGGTAGGTATAATATGTCCTAGAATCCGGAAAAGTAAGCAAGCAAAAGTGGATATCGTTGTGATACATTTCATATACTACCATTCAAGAATTAGCAGTCATTGAGATTATCGACCTCGACTAAACGCCAACAACAAGTCGTAAGGAAATCATTCTAGCTAGTATTGCAGCACTCCATCAATACAGATTTGAGGTGTGCAGCTCGCTGCTAACACGGCCTCCCCGTTCAAGTTGTCTTGACATCGCATGCTCGATCATTCCTGGTGAATCAATTTCACCTGCCTTTACAAGGACACAGGAAAAATCAGATATCCATAAGTGTCTTGTTGAGCTCTTCTAGGGACAACACATGAAACATACAGTACTACTAGATGTGGGAAAGGGATTGTGATTGTTGAGGTTGTAACTGGTTAGAGGTTCCAAAGAAGCAGAGAACAACAGATGCTCTAAATTTACAGTCAACTAGATCCACGATTCTAACTAAGAGACACATATATGACTCTACTTGAATGAAAAAATGCTGTAATAAAGGTTGCCTGAAGATTGTTATATACGTTTCAACCTATCATGATGTATCTCCTAAGTAAACTTGAAAAGCCAATTAACAACACTCCGCAGCCACACATGTTGAGATATCCCGAGTTTGAGTCGTACAACAGTAACCCAAGTAGAACTGCTATGCTTTGTTGTTATTTCTCTGTCTTCAAGTGGCAACCTTTCGCAAAGTGATACACAGGGTCTGGGTCCAACTTGAACCGGCTGTCATATAAATAATTATAGACGAGTCAAGCTGACCCAACCGATCGGATACCATAAGTATTCCGAGTTCGTGCTTATGCTCAAGCCGAAGATGTCATTCTAATCATGGGATGAGAGATACTACAGTATATGTTATTGGGTGCGGCATGTCTAGGCATGTTCAGTAGGGAAGAAATAAGTAGAAAATGGCGGAAATAGAATATTTGGAGGAGTCAATAGCATAAACTTGAATACAGTGCACAGGCAGGGGAAGCTCTTCATGGGTCTAGAACCTAGTAATAGGTAACAGCATAGTAACAGCTGGAGTGCGCTGGAACATTACTCCGTAGTCATAATCAGTACAGCAACAGAGTGTTTTTCGACATAGTGATGTCCATGTGTTGTCGGGGTGCTGATAACGATTAGTGTTTCCCGCTGCTTTTCATGCACCTCTGCTCAACTTCTATACCTCCACATTGTGCCCCTCAGTAAATATTACGATTGACGAAACACAGTCGATAGAGCAAACGCATAATTCATACTGTCTTGATTAGCTACTAGCTTGTGTACGTGACGTGCGTTACAAAGCATCTCATTGCTTCATCACCGACCTCTCTCCCTAGAGCGCCCAGTGCTGCCGGGCTCGGTGTTTACCGAACGCCACATATTCGGAGATATCTCGGACATCTACGAGTCGGCCGCTTCTCACCAACTACCCTTCGGCCGCTTGTTAACCGCAGCCGCGACCGCTGGGTCTCACGCAATTTACCACATCGCGTATGGATTCTCACTCACGTATGACTTATTTAATTCACCAAACTTCAATTCGGTTGTCCTCCTCAGCCGACACGTGGCCTATCCGTATCGTCATTACATGCGAGGACTCAGGCTTTCTGTCCGAATCGTTTCTTTACTACCCGCCATTCCATCCATTCCACCGCCTAACACTAATACTGGGGTCATGTCCAGGCGAGAGCTCCTGCTGATTATCACGATCATTACACGTTTCAACGCGGGGGGATAAATATCATTAGTTGACAAGAACCTGCAGGACCCCGGTAGCCGTTCTGCGAGCTGCAAGGTTGAAGATCTGCTGATGTGCGCCTCCCTGAAGCACATCAGACTGTTTCCTGACCAACACTTCTGCAAACATATTACAAGTCCTAGCCTCAATCACTAACTTGCGGCGATTTGCAGATTTGGAGCCTCCGCACAGTACTTCAGAGGTTCGATGTATTGCCGCCGCCGCACACCGCCACCCCGGCACCGGCTGTTTACATTCCCCGGGAAGCAATGTGCCGTTCTGACCGATCCAGATGAATGTTTTTGCACACGGCTCACACGCCAATGTTGTATTTTTAGTTTTGATGCCCCAAAAAGAAGCCTGGCAGCCGTTTTGCAAAGCCGCAGGAAGGGCTTCAATAGTGCCCTAAAGCTTATCAAGCCGCCGCCGTACCGAGACTTCCCTGTGAGATATATATACCCCATGATCCGGCTTTGCTCTCTAATTTGTGCGACCGACAGATTTGAAGTACGCCCGATATACTGATACTGCCGCACAGAGATTGCAGTCCCGGCTGTATGTTACGAAAGGAGGATGCAAAAGCAGCCTCATATAAAATACTGTCCGAGTCCGGTACCATTACTACTGGGCTACGCTTCTATCCTCCAACGTATATTCTTGTTGTCATGACCGACGAATTCGACTCCCAAAGGCATGTTGCATACGTTTACCATATTCTGCAGAGCGACTGACTCTCGTGAACTAGTTCCGCCTATACCAACGACCAGTAAGCACTTTCTACGTGATTTCTGCATCTTTTGATCTTCTGAGCGAACGACTGCAGGTACTTGTTACAGGATCCTGAGGAGTATTTGGATGCATCGTGGACCTTGAGCGGTCTTTCTTTGAGTGAGAATGTAAAAGGGACCGGGTATGTCAAGCTAGCGCTCTTAATCGTTCGAGATATTCATTGGGATATAATAGTTTGGGGTATGATCTCTTAAACACGGCATGCATCCATGCACCTCCGTTGAACTGTGTGCCAGACCTGTCTTATCAGTCGACTGCGCGGAAGTACGTGTTCTAAAGTGGTCTGCATCGAAGCATGCTCAAATTTGATCGGTTTCCCTATATGCAGCGAGGACAGTTGTAAGATCATGCAAAATCAGAAGAGGTACATCTTGAACAATTCCATTACCGCAATGACCTCTCTAATCTGTGAGATAGTGCTTCCAAGGATCTTGATCTATTTCAAAGCCCCATGTATGTCCTTGATCAGATCGGCTCCCGCGTATAGATGCTGAACGTCCACCCAAGCCAATCTCCCGGGTGTGACTTTAATAATGATTCATTTCAAATATCCTCGTATCTGTCCGTCCTACGTCTTAGTTTCACAAGATTTACCTTAATGACCTGTTCACGATTTTAGGCCTCACCCCCAACCGCCGCTAATCAGGTGTGCTTCAACTTAATTTGGTTTCTACGCGATTCCTATATTCCATTAGGATGGACGACCTAGATCTATTCGTCGCTCATGCACAGCCTGATTCCGACTGCGGCAGGAGTGGCAATACATTATTTAGGCGCCATTTTTTGTCACAATTGAAGGGAAATTCCTGACGAGTCCGCTTACAGCTTCATTCTTCCAGTTTCTGGCGATCTATTATACAATCTGCTGAAGAATGCTACATTGAGACGACGAATTTGGCATCGTGAGCTTCGAATACTGTTAGCCGATCACAGAGACACTTAAAGTCATGTCAGATTCGATTTTTCTTCGACGGATTTCCCCATGATGGTGCCTGGCGGCAAAAACGTCTCGTAGGTTGGCAATACACCTGTGTTTCATGTTTTCATGTAAATCATCAGTGATTTTGGGAGTCAAAATGAACTACACTCTGTTCCTGGGAGTGTCCTGAAACCGGAATACGCTGTACCTGAAGCGATTGAAGACACTGATGAATTGATTAAGCCTTGGCAAGTCTCCTCCCAGGTATTTCAATTGAACATCAATGAATCTTTTTTCAGTCCTGAAGGATATCGGGCAGTTTCCAACTATCGCGCAGAATACTGGCCTTCCGACCTCAGACCTGATCAACGAGTCTACTTCATACATGATCCATCTGCGAATGAACGGCATCATTGCTCTGTCGATCGCTGCTTAGACACGTTCGCAGAAAGAGACACCGGAAAGCACCTCAGAACAAAACATCGAGGCATAGAACATGTCACCTGCAAGGAGTGTGTCATGTCCATGCCTGCTAAACGCTATCGAGATCACCTTTCGCAGCGACATAGCGAACGCTCATTTCTTTGCGCCTACTGTTATAGAAGGCAGGCCCGACCGCAGAATTTTCCTCGCCACTTCAAAACTTGTCCAGGTTTGAAGAAGTACCAGGAGAATTTGAAGCAGAATACTTTTCCAGCCACTCATTATTTGTAGTCGTACATCACGACGTCATTGCTGCACTCCCGTCAGTTAGGTCAGTCTAGAAGTTAGTTTGATCTTAGCCTGCGGATACTTACATGCCATTATCAAGCCACCCGTACCCATCTGACATTCAATAACGGTCTACTATGTCTTGTCACTCCTGGAGAGCCGTCTTCTCCCATTTTCGTGACGCCGTTGTTTTTTTTTTTTCGCTTTAATGATGCTTCATTGTTGTTATTCCCCTAGTCCTGTCCATATATAATGGAACTGCCCGTAAAAATGTCGAGCCCTTACAATCAGTCCTATGTCATTACCATTGTTCGGTACGACATTTGATATTATAGTAAAGTTTCCTTACAGACTACAGTGCCGGATTTAAAACATCCTAAGGTATGGATGCATGCCGCATGTATCAGTTTCCATACAGTGGAAGTTACGATACAGACATGTGTCTTGGATATCGAGTAGTAATGCTTTGTGAAAGATTAATGCTGATACCTGTCTCATCTCAAGCGACTCAATACGTGCAAAACGCATGCTACCCAAATACTACCTAAGGTAAACAAAATGCAAGATGCAACAGGTAAATGCGAAATTCTACTAGTCCCAACTAATGGACTCGCAGACCAATATGATATGCGACCTTCGGCATGATAACATTTGTCATTGTAGGAAAAGCTCGTAGAATCAATTCCGGAAAGGTACAATGGTAGTTTCATCGAGTATACGGTCATACTAGAAGAGGATACGGCTAAGTAGGAGTGGCAATGAGCCAACATGAGTGAGGAGGCGATGAACCAGATTGTTGGCTACAGTATGGATTTCAATGACCTTTTTTCACAGAAAAGTCGAGGACGTTCCTGGGCGACAGTCAAGGATATTTACTTTCACGTCCGAGTCGCAGAAAAAAAGTTACTTGACATTCATGAGCGCTAGCTCCAAGAATTTGATATCCAGCTGTTTGAACGCAGCATAGGATAGTTGAGGAAGTCGACGGGTACCGCAACGACCTTGAACAAAGTCGTGAGAAGAAAAAGTGCTTATGTACTTGTGACCATTTAGGCTGTTTTCCATCGAAAATGAAATTTGAACTAAATTAGGAGGAAATTTTCTATACCGCTCGTTTCCCCCACTACCCTCATATGCACCCACTCCGTTGGTAGCCAATTTTTCCATTTTCGCGAACAAAATACGCGGACTGAGGGGATGATGCATATATTCTGAAACGTTACGGCGAGAACATAAATTCAGTTCTACTTTGGACATAATACAATTGACCAATCAGCCAAGCTTCAGGAAATACTCCGAGTTCCATGGCGTTTGTGAAGCCATCGCAGTCGTGAATGGTTTCCAAAGTTTGGTCTTTCGTCATTGTATTCGATCCATGGCAGCCATGAAAATACTTGCCGTGCGCTCCAATGGACACCTCGAAAAAGTATGTATCATAAATTCATTAAACATTGTCGCGTATATATACCAATTTACAGAAAGACATATCATCGCAAGACCCCAAGCTCGCGCAGTTTGTTAAATCGATCCACCCAATAGACTGTCCCTGGGACAACCGACATCCTATCATCATCAGAGGCCCTGGAGGAAGAGCGGGAACTCCTGTGACCTTTCTTGGTGCGTGATGGCCTGCCATATCGGTTATGTACGGACTGACAGTTCGTATAGCACCGGACCCGGTCGAAATTGGCAGGAGTGTAGGCGTGCTCAGTGGTGACCGCATGGACCATGTACTGCTGCTGGGGATAAAAACGAATACCTTCATTCTGGACCGATCCAAGTGTTGCATCGGACAGAATGTTACTCCTGTTGCCGGACGGATTTGTAAACATGCGTCGTCCTGTGTTCGTATTCTCAGGGTATGACTGTCTTGTCGGCGATGACTGCTCTACAACGGGATCGTCGTCGGCGAAAGGATTGAACCTGGCCGAGGGTGAGAAATCGTGTAAAACATGAATGGGACGTTCATAGTGTCCTGCAACCGTGACATTTGTAGCACGGGGAGCGAAAGTGGCGGGTTGTGGATTATAAACGCCAACCGGACTAGAAGCGGTTGTCTCATAGTCAAGCAGAGCGCGGTTGACTGGTATCTCATTGAACGATGTTTCCCTTACGGATGAATTGTGGCCGATGAAATGGAAGGCCGGCATGGGTCGGTACTCTGGAATATTCAGGTCCTTGCGGTCGCTACCGCTCACTGTGAGGGACATTGTTGCAATTCTTTGGGTATCGGTGCTATGCGAAAGCTGCAGTTCGAGTTGGAAGTCGGTCTCTTTCCCGATAATTTCGTCCGCATCAGGATGCTCCTCAAGGGTGGAGCAACCGTCGGCGACGCACCCCATTGGAGGGTGGCGCCGCCGATGTCGCATCTGTTCTGGATGAGGAGCTGAGCGGCGTATGATCTTCGGCGGCAACTAACCAGTTTCAATGGCACAGGATATGTCTCCTCTACCTCGAACTGCGTTTTCTTCTCCATCGCAGGTGTCGTAATTCGAGGAGTGGTGGATAGCATCTCGATGTGTTCCGGGACGCACTCCTATGAAAAACTCAACTGCATGAATATATACCACAGGAGCGCGAGTTACCGCCGAAGGACTATATATCTTCATACTCGTTCCTTCAGGTCGACGAGGATCTTCGTCAATTATCTGTTACCTATGTTCAGCGCGGTGGCAAGGATGGAAAGCACCTCTTCACCATCTCGGATGTCTTCCTCGTAGGTAAGCCTTCGATGAAAGCTTCAGGAGTTTCTAGTGATGACATGTATGAGAAGGTGAGAGGCTAGTACTAGAGGAGTAGGGATGCTTGATAGAATTAGGAAGAGTGAAGTGCCGACAAGTGATATGAGCAGTTCATAAATGCACTTTCGAAGATCCTGTTGGATTGTTTGTGCGGACTATCACCTCATTCAAGTTGGGACTGGGACGCCTGCCGCAACAACAACACCAAGGATTGTGCGACTTGTCCCTCCAATTGATTGTTCGATCACAGGTCGCCACCGCACTGACACAATGGTCCCTGATAGTGATTGATGCCGAAGGAAGATGGTCGCGCCATTTCCTTTCAATTCTGTCACGTTATCTTTATGGAAATTCCTAATATACGCGCAAATCGTACAGTTAAAGGTGCCGTCGATGAAGTGTCGCTCTGTCTAGTATGCCCACCACTAACTCATCCTTTCGGGGCTTCGTCAAGCTATCATTCTCATTTTCTCATTACTCCTGCACTGCAAAATTACAGCCCGATATCCCCCATCAACTGTCTCCAAATACTTCAGTGCATCCCTCATTTTGTGCTTCAATTATTACGGTGCTGTCCTACTGGGACTTATCGTGGACACGAAGACGATACTGGGACCTCGGTATGCTGAGATCATTGACTTCCAGATTGTTTCACAGCTCTACCCGAGCAGGACACAGCCTCTGACATGGTGTGTTCTTCAACTGCTGCTCCACACCGTCACTGCCTCAACATCGATTAGACTTGGTTTGCGATTCCCGATCGACGGAGGATTAGACCGTCAAGCAATGATGTCGGCGCCGTTATGATTTACCGATCATGTAGTAGGAAGAACCAAACCATAAGAGGATCCTGATAGATGAGTTGTGGTGGTTCCTTCATTACGGACCTTCATCAGAGTCTGATCTGCTGACAGGATCTTTGTTGATGCTGGACCCATCCATGATCCCACCGACGTCGTCGACTCCTTTGCCAGTGCCAGGCTGCTCTCTTTCAATGTCAGGTACATCCGGCTCATGACTCGGTTCCTCATCGTCATTCATATTGTCACTGTGGATGCCTTCAGCTTTAGTATCAGTGCCATCTTCACTGTGACGTCCAGAATGTCTATTTCTATATTGCTCTCATCGTCATCTCGATCTGTTGTCCTGAAATTCCAATCAATGTATTGATTTCGTCCTCCTAGTCTGTCGCATCATCTGGAATACAAACTCTTCAGTATGATCTACACTTTACATCCGTAACAGTTTCTCATTTCTCATATTCAGGTCCTGCTCTGTCTACCCCAAAGTACCTGAAGCGAATACAAGCGCTTATGGATTGGTCAGGCCATCATAGCAAGTCTCCATCTAGGTATTTCAATTGAGCATCTATAAACCCTATTCTCAGCCCTCCAGGATATCGCCTAGCATTCTTCAAGTCCCGCGAAGTATCTTGCTAGTTGGCCGGCCTCAGACTTGATCAATGAGTCTACTTCATGCGTGATCCATCAGCGAATAAACAACACTATTGTTCTGTCGACCGCTGCACTGACACACTTGCACAAAAAGACGCCGAGAAGCATCTCGGCACAAAACATAGAGGCATCGAAGAAG
The DNA here is from genome assembly GCA_028551335.1 of Armillaria sp. CMW 4456. NCBI lineage: Eukaryota > Fungi > Basidiomycota > Agaricomycetes > Agaricales > Physalacriaceae > Armillaria > Armillaria sp. CMW 4456. The sequence goes on from JANDKJ010000443.1 coordinate 54,275, forward strand.
TCACCTGCAAGGAATGTCACCAGACCATGCCTGCCAAGTGCTATGGAGACCACCTTTGGCAGCTTCATAGCAAACGCTCATTTCGTTGCGCCTACTGCCCTAGTAGGCAGGCCCGACTGTGGAACTTTCCTTGTCACTTCAGACGTTGTTCAGGTTTGAAGAAGTATCTGGAGAAGCAGAGTGCCTTGCCGGCCGCTCATAGTAGTACATCGCAACGTCATCGTCACGCCCCGTCAGTTAGGTCGGTCTAGAAGCTTGGTTTTATCCTGCAGGTACTTCATACCGTTAACAGCCACCGCATATACATCCGACGTTCAAGAAGGGTCTACTTTCAATGATGGTGGGAGGTATCATGCATCGTTTATGGTGCCCACTATTCTATCAATACTGTTAAGATATATCCGGGAATACCGCCCCTACCTTGTACTCGGTTTGCTGGACTTCATATATATATTAACCATCATCTACTTTCGAAAACCGGGAATATACTCCTGCGTATTGTGTCTCGTCACTTCTGGCGGATCGTCTTCTTGCATCGCAGCCTGAACGAAGCATCCTCTCATTGGCGTGGTATTACTGTCACCTTTCCCGCTTCGATGATATCTATATCGTTATTCCCCTATTCCTATCCATCCGTAATGAAACTGCTCGTGAAACTGTCGATCCCTTGCAGTCCCCTGTCATTATTCTTAGCCTTTGAATAGCCCGTTTTATGTATTGTTCAATACAACCTTCGATATTTGGTAGAAATATGGATTGTCCTTCCACTCATGATAGGGCGTACGCATCCGCATAAACAGGCGCATAGTTATGATATGACCCTCCGAAGAGAATGGGCTTACGGTTCGTGTTCGGTACGTTTGCGTTGTTGTGTATGAGTTACAAAAATGTGTTCAGAACTATACATAGATTTTGCCTCATGGTGCGAAATTTGGCATATTCTACAAGGTGCTACGATATGATGGTGGTTTCATCAGGTGTATCGTGCTAGAAGAAGATACCGCTAGGTAAGAGTGACGATGAGCCAACAGGAGCAAGGAAACGAAAAAGCAGATTGTGGACCATAATATGAAATTCAATGACCTCATCCTCACAGAATGAGCAGGGTTATTGCCGGGCGACAGTCAACTTTACGATCATCAATAGGGCAGAAAAAACTTTTCCTTCGTATCATGAGCGCTAGCCCCAAAAACTCGAATTTCAGCTGTTCGAGTGCAGCCTGACAGTCAGGATCGTTTCGTGGATGATGAAGGAAGAATCGAAATCAGATGTGAACCGCCTCTTTAGGTCCCCAAGCCAGAGTCTGAGTTGGCACACCAGGACTTTGGAAGTGGTCGCGCCATCTTTTTCTAGGCCGAGGTCATTTATAAGATTCGTATTCGTGTACGTTGCTTCATGGGATACTTGGATTTCTGATCGTGATGTGAAGAAGTCAAAGATTCTACGCTATCCTGGAGCCAGATGGCACTGGCGATCGGACAGGATATACTTTTCGTAATCGATAGTGCAAATGCATCCAAGGGAACCGCCGAAGAAAATGAGACATTCCTCTGGACTGGCATAAGAAGAGGAAATGAGAAGAGGTGAGATTAGTATGTACCTCTAGTCCACAATATCCCGACATGGTGAGTGTGTGGGTCTTCCACTGGCAGCTTTTCTGTGCGGAGCATGCCAGTTCCCATAATTCATTGCCGTCCCTCCGAGAGAATAACCAAGCGCAGAAAGTAGGTCAGATTGAGCGTCCTACGGCAGACATCAGTGTACGATAAATATGAAAGGGTAAGTTCGTACTTCCAACTCGTCGAAACCCATTTTGAAAGAGTGTTCCACGGAAACCGGCTAGTGTAGCGGCAGTTATTATAGTCAACAGGTGGACCAAAATGCGATGGGATAGTGCGCCCCACCTTGGCTTCCAGCCTAGGTTCTACATCGGCACTACCAAGCTGATCCTGCCGAGGACAACTTGAACAGGACAAGATAGTTAAGCAAGTCGACGAGTATCGCAGCGACCTTCAACATAGTCGCGTAAAGAAAAAGCGGTCCATGCTGCTTACTTGTGACCATTTTAGGAGCAAAATCAAATTTGAACTGAATCGGGAAATTTCTATCCCGTTCATTCCCCACCACCTTCATCCACCCGCTTGGTAGCCAAATTTTCTATTCTGTATCTCCGGCGAACTGAATTCGTGGACTGAGGGCGGACGATGTATATATTCGGAACCGTGGCGGCGAGAACAATAAATTAGTACGTTCTACCTTGAACATAACATGTTTGATTGACCAATCAGCCTCAAGGTTCGAGCTATGCTCAAGGAACATTCCGAGTAGCCCTAAGGCATTTATGAAGCCATTACAGCCACGAATGGTTTCCAAAACCTGATATTTCGTCGTTGTATCCAATTCAATTGCCCTCTGCATCACAGCCATGAAGACACACGCCGTGCACTCCAACGGGCACCCCCGAAAAAGTATGTATTATAAATTCATTTACTATTGTCGCGTACATATTCCAATGTTGCAGAAGGGTATATCATCCTAATACTCCGATATCGCGCAGTTTGTTGAATCGATCTACCCAATTCACTGCCCCTGGAGCAACAGGCACCCTGTCATTATCAGAGGTCCTGTAGGAGGAGCGTGAACTACTGTGGCCTTTCTTGGTGCGCGACGATCCGCTATATTGACTGCATATGGACTGACTATTCGTGTAGCACCTGACCCGGTCGAGATTGGTGAGAGTGCAGGCGTGCTCAGTGGTGATCGCCGTGTGCTGCTGCTGGGGATTAAAATAAATACGTTCATTCTGGGCCAATCCAAGTATTGAACTGGACAGAATGCTACTACTGTCTCTGGACAGATTTGTGAGCACGGGTTGGCCTGTGTTCGCATTCTCAGGGTACGATTGTCCCTTCGACGGTGTCTGCTTTACAATGGGTCCGTCGTCGGCGAAAGGGTTGGATCTGGCTGAGGGTGGGGATTCCTGTGAAACATAAATGGGATATCCACAGTCTCCTGCAATCGTGACATCTGTGGCACGGGGAGCAAAAGTGATGTCTTGTGGATTATAAACGCCAGCCGGATTGGAAGTGGTCGTCCGATGGTCAAGCAGAGCGTGGTTGATTGGTATCTCATCGAACGATGTTTCACTTGCGGAAGAATTGTGGTCGACAGAGTGGAAGGCCGGTACGGATCCATAGCATGGAATTTCCAGGTCCTTGCGGTCGCTACCGCACAATGTGGGGGTCGCGGATGCAATCATTTGGGTATCAATGCTATGCGAATGCTGCATTTCTGGTTGGCAGTTGGTCTCTTTTCCGATAATGCCGCCCACATCAGGATGCTCAAGGGTGGAGCAACCGTCGGCGACGCACCCCATTGGAGGGTGGCGCCGCCGATGTCGCATCTGTTCTGGATGAGGAGCTGAGTGGCGTATGATCTTCGGCGGCAACTAACCAGTTTCAATGGCACAGGATATGTCTCCTCTACCTCGAACTGCGTTTTCTTCTCCATCGCAGGTGTCGTAATTCGAGGAGTGGTGGATAGCATCTCGATATGTTCCGGGATGCACTCCTATGAAAAGTTCAACTGCATCAATATATACCACAGAAGCGCGAGTTACCGCCGAAGAACTATATACCTTCATAACTTTTACTTCCGGTTGTCGAGGATTTTCGTCAATTATCTGTTACCTATGTTCAGCGCGATGGCAAGAATAGAAAGCACCTCTTCACCATCTCGGATGTCTTCCTTGTAGGCAAGCCTTCGATGAAAGCTTCAGGAGTTTCTAGTGATGACATGTATGAGAAGGTGAGAGGCTAGTACTAGAGGAGCAGAGATGCTTGATAGAGCTAGGATGAGTGAAGAGCCGACAAGTGATATGAGCAGTTTATAAATGCACTTTCGAAGATCCTGTTGGATTGTTTGTGCGGACTATCACCTCATTCAAGTTGGGACTGGGACGCCTGCCGCAACAACATCGAGGCTTGTGCGACTTGTCCCTTCAATTGATTGTTCGTTCGCAGGTCGTCACCGCGCTGACACCGGTCCCTGACCATGACGTAATATTGCCGAAGGAGAACGGTTGTGCCATTTCTTTTCAATTCTGTCGCGTTATCTTTATGGAAATTCCCAATATACGCGCAAATCGTACAGTTGAAGGTACCGTAGATGAAGTTTCGCTCTCTCTAGCACGTCCACCTCTCAATCATCCTTTCCGGTCTTTGTCAAGCTATCATTCTCATTTTCCTATTACTCTTGCACTGCACAATTACAGCCCGGTGTCCCCCATCAACGGTCTCCAAGCATCTCAGTGCATCCCACATCTTATACTTCATTGTAGTGCTGTCCTAACGGGACGTATTGTCGACACGAAGGCAAAGAAGATGATACTGGGACCTCTGTTCGCTGAGATCGTTGACTTTCAGATTGTTTCGCATTTCTACCCGAGCAGGACACAGCCTCTGACTCAGGGTGTTCTTCAACTGCTGCTCCACACCGTCACTGCCTCAACATCGATTAGACTTGGTTTGCGATTCCTGATCGACGGAGGATTAGACCGTCAAGCAATGATGTCGGCGCCGTTATGATTTACCGGTCATGTAGTGGGAAGAATAAAATCATAAGAGAATCCTGATGGATGGGTTGTTGTGGTTCCTCCATTGCGTACCTTCATCATCTGATCTTCTGACAGGATCTTTGTTGATGCTGGACCCATCCATGATCCCACCGACGTCGTCGACTCCTTTGCCAGTGCCAGGCTGCTCTCTTTCAATGTCAGGTACATCTGGCTCATGGCTCGGTTCCTCACGTCATTCATATTGTCACTGTGGACGCCTTCAGCTTTAGTATCAGTGCCGTCTTCACTGTGACGTCCAGAATGTCTATTTCTATATTGCTCTCATCACCGTCTCGATCCTTTGTCCTAAAATTCCAGTCAATATATTGATTTTGTTCTCATAGTCTTTCAGTGTGCTGACCTTCATCTAGGTCAATAACACATGCCTCGGAAATGATAAGGGCACTTGAATTAAATGAAAATAATTCAATGTATTGCGCTAGATTCATTGAATGCCGTGTATGAAACAAGGAGTGTTCTACATGTGTATGGAAGATAAACCCTGCTTTCACATGGCTATGTGTTGGAATACGCCTCGGCTTCAATCAGATGTTGTGCTGCAATGAAAAATAGAGCCTGACATGCAGCCGTTCTCAATATCTCTCTCTTGACACGGGATATCATGGTTATCACTTTTCTAGTGTCACTGTGCAGGCCTTGTCTTCCGAATCTCCTCACTGAACAACCTCAAATAGTAGACTGGTCTCATAGTCCATGAGGACTACATAGTATGGACACCGTAAATCTGACGCATACCTAGCGAAGTCAAGTTAGCAATTGGCCTATCGATGCAATAAATTACAGTTTCACATTTTTATTCGTGGTAGTACGTATTGTACGTTCCTTGCTGCATTTTTTCCCTCGTAAGATAAGTATCCCATCCCTGGGCCTGAACCACCTTGGGTTTCTAAAACAAAATGAACATAGAACGATTTCAACAGTAACGAGGATTCAACCTTTTCTTCGATATTGCACAAGACCGTAGCCGGCAGAGCTGGTTCATGCCTCCGTACTTCAGTGTCGAAATTGGTCTTCCGAACGAGTCCTTGGCTCCTATATATATGTAGGCTGTTCAGAACCAGAGTTATTCTTTCCTTAAACAACTCAGGAGTCGACCAGCCAGTGAGAGGATCCTTGTGTGGCACAACATTATGTGCGAACTGGGGTTCAAATATCATGGGTATCCTTGAAATCCACATGGATCCAAGGAGTGCAGAGAACTACGAAGTTGCTACAGACAACCTGAGAAAACAGACAATACCGATCAAGGCGAATGGGGAATGGAAATTTCAAACTCCATTGGAATCCGACTATTATGCTACTGACAAGTGGAGTTCATTGGAGTTTACCATCTCGCATGGTAACATGCCTCACTCTGAACCAATATTTTGGCTTCACAACAACTGCGTTCCCATGTTCTCCTATGATTTTGACTGGAAAAACTCTAAGGGTCTTTCTAAATACTGCGTTAATGTGGAGCACTTTAGCGACTTGGGGATCAAAAACCTACTCCGTCCGGATTGCGTGTTGACTGCATTCATCGCTCCTCATCAGGGTATACCTCCTTCAGGATGCCCTCTGCCAAAGTTCTCCCTTGAAGGCGGTACTTTCCAGTTGGTTCTCAAAACCGGCCTTCAGACAGGCGTAGAATGGTGGTCCCAAGTCTGGAGAGCAGAGGTCAGAAGGCCTGGTGATACCGAGTCGTTAGGAGACATTGTATTGAAGATTTTTCAGCCATGGATGCTCCAATCTCCCATCATTGATGTCAACGGATCTGTGTCACTTGAGTATCCGAACCCTAATTACTTGGCAGGAATGGAGCGTCTTGTCTATACCGAGCTAGAGTCACTGCAGGTATCCGCTATTCCGTATTATTATGGAATTCATGAGGAAAGCTTCAATTCTACATATAGTTTTTGTATAGCTGATAATGGTGAACAGATTACCATGCCGAATGGTGAAGTAGCGCATGTGGTGCTTCTCGAGTATATTGATGGCACAACATTAGAGCGTTGGCTAGAAACATATCCCGTACATAACAGAGGTTCACCCCTCATTGACAATTTGAATGAAGACTATCTTCACAAAGCAAAGAAGCTTGTTGGTCCCATCTCCTTCTGATTACTATTGTCTTTCCTGACATGCATGACTAGTATGTCATGATGGTTCATGGCTTAAACGATATCAATGCCAAGGGCATCATGCACACTGATCCCTGACCAGACAATATGATCATCACAGATGACTGGTAGATTGTGATCATTGACTTTAAGCATGCATGGCTCCATGTCTCTTTGAATGAAGTCGGTAATGCAAGTGATCTATATTTTGCTGTAGAAAACCTTTTTACATGCTGTGCCAAACATGAGCAGGCATTGGAGAAATGGGCTGAGGCAGAACTTCCTGATGGTTTAATGAAGCCTGTCAATCTGTTTGGTTCAACATATTGAAAGAGGCTACTCCAGAATGTACATATAATTGATGTGGCTAATCTAACTGATTTTGTGGTCACATAAACTTTGAGGCACTGGGAAGAGGATCTCCTTGTAGATCATCTTTCTCACCTTGATTCTTCCTGTGTGGGATCAACACATTCCTGTGCTTATTGCTCAAAGTCTGGGGATAGATTTAACATATGTTTACTGCTAATTTAGCACCGAATCAGACAAAATGAACCTAGGGTCAACTTTTTCTTCATTGGCAAGACCTACCCACCTGGTGTGCCAGGCAGACATCCCATCCCGGTCAACTCCACCCCCTTGCGTAATGGCCACTTTCAAAATTCTGAAGCGGCTTATTTTGCTGAGATCACCTTTAATTGGAGCAGCAAATGGATATTCTTCCAGCTCCTCCCTAGCAATCTATGAAAACATTAAGAAAACATCTGATTTCAAACAACTTATTATTCCAAGATCATGGTGAAATAACTACTTATGACCTTGACGCCGTGTCAGTTGACATATAGCCTGAATTTGCTGATTCAAGGTTTACTAAAAGAAAGAAAGGACAAGAAGATAGCGAGAAGTGTTTTAAGCAAGTGAATTTCTGATTATTCTGTACTTGTTTTCGCACATAGTAAATATGTATTACTAGTAATGGCAAGGATATATAAGTAAGGAATATGCGAAGCAACGAGCATAAGGTGAGAAACAATCATCACAGGAGAAGGTATACGTGCCTCAGTCGTACATACGGCAAGGGCGAAAGTTGTAACCTACGTGTATATATATAGAATGAACAGTGGAGATGTCAGGAACCAAGTGCGATAATATTAACAACTTAGTACGGGTACCTTATGCCGAGGTGCTACATTAGGAAATAGGTCTTTGCAGCTTGTCCAGTCCAGGAGTGATTAAAGTGTCAGCATAAAGTGGTTAGTATCAGACTGCCCGCGACCTAACAATCACGAAAAAGATAATGCAATTTATGAAGTGACGACAGTTTGTGGGGCCCAAAAAAAGATTGTCGGAGAACATGATACAGAGTGAAAACACCAAATTAGACTGCGACATCAACCCTACTACAATTGCATATCTAACGTCTGTCTGCTTGATACCACAGAATTAGAAAACTTGGCTGTACACGGTTTAGGCAGGCATGGTGTAATGATGAAATAAAACGCGTGGAAGCAGTCAAAGGGAAACTGCCAAAGCATAAGTGACGAATATTGACTGAAATACAAGGCTTACAAATCTTGCAGCCTACACACGTTCCCTATAACCGGCAAGTACTTCACAGTCACGAATGAAGTGCTGCGTCACTCTCGTCTTTCGGTTCAATTCGCGTGAGCAGTAAGGGCAGCATACGGAAGGATAGCAGTGCCGAACGCTGACATGATCCGGATAAGACTTCGGGTTCATCTCTCGCGCCAACGGTCCGCATGCTGAACACTTCATCTTCAGGTTTCCTTCCTGACAGTAGCCACGATGAGTTTCTCTCAGATGTCGGAGAATTTTAATTGCCAATATGTCCTGAGCGCATATCGGGCAATTGAGATGTAAATCCTCAATTTTGCGCACATAGTAGAAATTATCTTTTGTATCCAGAGTCAAGCGTCTTTTCCAACCGGAGACGCTTCTGGACATTATTTTCGCATACCCTTTGGGGCTTGGAAGTGAAATTAGCATCAAGCGATGAATTTTATGTGAATGTCTTACATCGGATGTATGTATGGGGTTTTGATTGGTCGATACTGAGCAACCCTGAAGAAGGCATTAGCATAACGCCTCAGGTACATAGCAGGACTTACGGCGGTTTAGGAGCCGGCGAAGATGCCAAAGCATGGTCAATGAAAACCGTATTGTAGATGCACAGTGAGGAGCCATCCCGGTTACAGTCTATCAGATCGCACCTGGAGTCAAGAGTTGGTGCCGATGGTGTTTGAGCCATGGATACGAGGGTCGATTCTCAATCTAAAAGCTTTCAATATGGCTCTTTATACTCGCTTTTTCTTGCATGTCTCAAAAGTGCAGTCGTGTTAACAGCACATTGTGGCATAGTCGGCGCTGGGAACGAAAACTAGAGTCACCCCACAACATTTCCTTGACCAAGGGAAGGTCCCAGTCCTCGATGTGCGGAAGTAGTAAATTGTGTGCGGAAGCATATCCTAGGCACACTAGGTTGAGACTCGTCAAACAAGCTGGCCGTGGAATGAAGGCATTAGGGATAGTTGACACAAGCATGCGGAGGGACAGACGTGGAGGCACCCATTGAGACTCATCAAAATCCAACTCGTATACGAGCACAATCAAGCGTAAACATCGGAGACTTCCAAGCCGACAACACGAATCACGCCTCATAACCGTTTCGGATCCAAACTATTAGTGTGATTTGTCTCCCTACAGCTGTCATATCTAGTCCTGTCAGCCGAAAATAGAATAGCGATTGTGAAAGCTCACCACGTATACGGTGTTAGCCCCCCCCGTTAGACTTTTGAACTCGTCTATCCTGATGTGTGATGCTGATTATCTAATCATCGTGTGAATGAATTTGTATATACCTGACCCATCCTTTTCTAGCTGTAACTTTGTTGAAACAAAGTGGGGGATGCGATCGTTCAATATAATCAATATCGTTTTTGGTTAATGGTGATAAGAAATGAGCCACCATCATCCGGCTGTGTCATAAACCACAACACATCTAGTGGACTATCACCTGTACGGTACGAAGTAATGAGTACAACTGGAGGTATCTAGTTAGTAAGGTAATAACATGTAGCTGATGAAAAGGGTGAACGTACACTTCAGTCGACAGATAAGATGAACGTCAAGACTGAAGAGAAGAAAGAAGAGAGGTACGGAAGTATATATACGTATCACGTGTCCATGCCACGATCGGTCTCCGATCGGACGCGCAAAGAACAGGCTCGCCGATAAGCCCGACTACCAGTCCTCCAACAACATCCAATAATGTATGCGAAGATAAGTCGTTCAAAGGATGTAGATGATGCTTGATCAACTTGCCGCGAGCGCCACTTCAAAAAGTTGTGACCGCCGATGCGGCATTATCGGCTCACTCCGAAATGGATAATACCTGAGCCAAACCTGAGCTTCATTCTGCGCCCACATCCGCTCCTACCGCTAGTGCCGTATTCAGCAAATTCTCACATATATACCAGAATAGTTCATTGGCAACTTCTGTGTTACTTCCTACCTCTCTCGCGCATTTTCAGCTACCCTAGCGATCCCGGCCTGAACAGTGCCCATTCCTGCCAGTTCCTAAATTATCTTGTTGGAATTGCTCAAGTTCTGGGCAATATCGGGTCTATTTACCGGCAAAGACTTTAGAAGCAAACGAGGAAATGTTATCGACGACCTCGGCCTCATTGTCATAGAAAAGCGCATGACTACCGCCTTCTATGGTACGAACGTCCATTTTCTTGTAATACGGCCTCATCTCCTCAACCACCCTAGCTCCATAGACTTGCTTGTCGGCCGAACCGCTCAAAGCGAGCATCGGGAGCCCCTCTTTTGCAATCTTATACAACTTCTCCGGATCCTGCGGTCGCGAGACGACGTTTTTGCACACCTGCGGAGGCTGCAGCAGTGCGGTGCCGCACCAGGATGTCTTCAAACTGAATGACACAGCTTTGGGGTCGGAGAACAGTGAATCGACAAATTGGATGGTGGTCTTGGCGTTGAGGTTAACGTCATCCGTTCTGAATAAGTCAGGGAGGAAACCGAGGACGAGAGGACTGACGACGCGGTCCATGATGGGTCCGATGAAAGGCAGAGCTGCTAAGTAGACGACTCCTGCGAGAGTGTCCTTTGGGAGGTGGGCGGCGATATCGCAAACGATGATGCCTAGATGGCTACATGAGAATGAGGCCTACATCCAAGGGCGAAATGCGACGGGTACCTCCAAGACTCCTGAGAGGAATGCATGAGTTCTTCGCACCTCGGCTAGGGTAACTCACTCCTTACCATCCAACGTAAATTGGTTTTTCGATTTCAAAGGCGTCCATCACTGCTTTGAAGTCTTCTGCGAAGATCTCAGAGGAATAATCTTCTGATGAATCTGGCATCGCGCTTCTTCCGTGGCCACGCGTATCGTATCTGATCTAGCACAACATATCAAAGAAAGATTTTCACGGGAAGAGCACGAGAACAACGAACGAGATAGAAGTTCGCTGTGAGCTTGGGGTTGGTGAAGAGATTATCGAATGCCGCGGCACTCAAAGTGAAGCCGTGTACGAAGACGAGGCAGGGTTTCGTTGGGTCACCTGCTGCATCAGCGTAGATGAGTGCACCGTCCTTGGAAGGAACCAGCTGGGCAGTAGATATAGGTTGCATACCGGGAGATGCTGATGTGAAAGCTTTGTGAATTATAAAACGGACAGGACCTTCCCCGTGACCACATTAGAGGCTGACGAGACCATGTGTTATTTGGTTTCTGATTCCGGAAGCATGGTAGTTCCGTATGTTTGCGCGGCACCTTGAAGCCGAATAGTAAGCCAGAGGTCCTCGCACTTTGGAATAACTATTTCAAGGGCAGTGCCAATGGCCGAAGAAGACTACCGCAAGGTCGCAGTCAATAACTCAGCCACGATGGAGGAGGGAAAGGCATAAGACCTGGGCATCACAATGAAATTCAAGATGATGCGCCAAGATCATCTAGCCCTGGGAAGTCGAAGGTAAGCACCCTCCAATTCAAAAGCAACCCGATTTACTAAGCCGTCTCCCAGAATTATCGTAATTACATCTAAACGAGTCCGCAGAAGGCGCCAGCTTTTGAAATCTACGGGAATGACTTTTTTGAGTGGGCCCGAATCATTGTAAAGTTTCCTTTCGACTTGCAGGCTACGAGAATCTCGATGGGTGACGCTTGATCTTGAGCTAGCCTTGAAGCAAGGCTGCGCCGTCATGGAACAGATGTAACTTATGTCCAACAACAAGCTTTCATTGTCGGTGGACAAGAACGCGACACACTTCCCTGAAATCGCGTAGGAAAGGGAGATACGGAGAAGTAAGCAGTGACTCGGCGTGTACGTGCGGTTCGGGCTGATTGACTAACTCGACAGTTTACTTAAAGCTTTGGGTACAGGTCACCTCATACCGCCAATGGTTTCTGAGCAAATCATTAAATTTATACTGTTCGTGTGCAACCAGGTGATGTTTCTAAATTGCAATCTGAGGCTCGTACCGGTCATTTTCAAAATTCGCAAGCAGCCCACTTCGCGAAGACAATATTGCATGGGAATAGCAAATAAATATCTTCCTTCTCATCCCTAATGATTTATCTGCACATTCGCCTTAAAACAACTTATCATCTCAAGATCACGCCCCAGATGGGTCACGAATCATGGCGCTTGGATGGTACAACATACTCACCGTGATTCGTTGCCAATGGTGATTCGTATTCAAGACAATCAAATTTTGGCACACTCACAAGGACGTACAAATAACCATCGAATTTTGAACTTTTGTTCGACTAATCATTTATCTTGTTTACTAGCCTCTAGGATCAGAATAACCTCCATCATGAACGTGACTTGTACTACTTGATAAAGCGGGATGCTACGTTGAGAAACCGCTGAGTCTTTCCAACTTGTCCAATCCAGAAGTGGCAAAAGTGCCCGTGTAAGGAATGGCCGGTATCAGACCGCTGGCGACCTGATAATTCTTCGAAGGATAGATAATAAATATCACTGAAATAGCGACGGCTAGTTACAACAACTTACTCGCCCACAAAGAGATCGGAGAACAATACACAACAAAGATAACAAATTAGACCACAACCTCAGCTCCACCGCAATCGCATATTAACGTCTAAGTACTTGATACAACCAATTGAGAACATTTGGATGTACGCTTCTTGGGTAGATATGGATGGTGTAATGATAAATTTAAACTCGTGGAAGCGGTCAAAGGAAGCTACCAAAACATGAGTGACGAGTAATGACGCATATACAAGACTTACAAACACTGTAGCCTATACATCTTTCCTATAATTGGCGAGTTCTTTGCACTCACGAGTGAAGTGGTACGTCACATTGTCCTTTCGGGCCAATTCGTATTCGCAGTAAGGGCAGCGTATGGAAGGATGTAAGTGCTGAGTCTTCACATGATCCGGATAAGACTTCAGGTTCATCTGGGGCACCGACTGTCCGCATGCCAAACAGTTCACCTTATCTCTCCCTTTCCGACAATAGCCATAATGGTTCTCCCTCAGATGCTTGCGGGTGTTAGCTGCCGATACGTCCGGAGCGTCCTCGGCGCATAGCGGGCACTTGAAGCGTAAATCCTCGACTTTGCACAGATAGTAGAAGTTGTGTGTTCTTGCATCAAGAGTCAAGTATCTTTCCCAGTCGGTGTCGTCGTCGTTTCCGCCGTAGATTCTCTCATACCCACCGTGGGGACTTAAAAAATGACATTAGTATTAAATGGTAAATTTTATGCGAAACTGTTACATCGGTTTGGGTTGTAATGGGATTTCGGTTGGGAGACACTGAGCATTCCTGAAGAAGGCATTAGCGTAATATCTCAGATACATTGCAAGACTTACGCCGGCGTAGGAGGAGGAGTAGGAGGAGGAGGGGCTCCCAAAGCCCACCGAATTTCAAACGTTCTGTACAAGTGCTGTGAGGAGACATCTCAGTAACATAGTCTATCAGATCGCACCCGAAGTCCAGTGTTGGGGTTGGCGGTCTCTGATCCATGGATATGAAGGTCGAATGTAAATATGACAGCTCTTATTACAGCTATTCTTTTTATATGCCTTCCCCTTCTTGCACGTCTCAAAAGCGTGATCGTAGTAGTAGCACATTGTGGCATAGCCGGTGCTTTGAATGAGACTAGAGTCGTCCCGTTGCAGCCCCTTGACCGCGACGGTCCCATTGCTCAATGCGCGAGAGTAGTAAATTGTGCGTTCAACTATATCATAGGCAGATAAGGCTGAGACTCATCAAGCAAACTGGCCGCGGTATGAAGGCACTAAGGATAGCTGAGAGAACTGAATGAAGAGGGACAGAGGTTGAGGGACCAGTTGAGACTCGTTACAATCCAAGTTTTACACAAGCATATTCAAGTGAAGACATCAGAGAAGACGATAACATCACGTCTCATAGCCGATGATCCAAATTATGTGTGTGATACGTCTCCCAACAGTCGTCATGTTTAGTCCCGCGTATTTCTGCTGTCAGCCGAAAGATGGAAGACACGATGAAGGGCGAAAACGCTCATACATCATTCACATCTTTGAACGATGAGGGACACGACCTGGAATCAAAATTTCAGGTCTAATAATGCAACCACAAGCCACATTAAGGTTTCTATGGTGACACTGGTCTTCCTTAAACTCGTGCAATGTGTGAGAAAAGGGGAAGAGGCGAACAGGATCATCTCCTACTTCCAACTTTCTCGCGACAAGCAGAGTCACGGTTCTTTGCATGTAAGGTCACGACCGAAACTGTCAGAGATATGGTTCCCCGGCATGCAGGCGACGGTGACCGCGAGATATGGCACCACCTTGAGCTTGGCATTCAAAAACAATTCCACATCGAAAGCGACAATCGTCATCTCGAGCGTGAGGCGAGGTAGTCGACATAAGGACTGTCGGCTCACTTGTACTACAGTGACATCATGGCAGGCTGACCATTCACCTAGAAAAAACAAATTCAGATCTTTCAAGACGACCATGAGCCGAAGGCATCAAAATGATCTACCTGATGGATAAGAAAAGGGAATGGAAGAAGCTGTCGCGAAAATCTGCAACAAAGTGGCAAGGAAAGGGGTGTTGGCGTTTGGGTGAGCAGCTATGAAGGGCTTGTACTCTATATCTGCACAGAGCCACATAACAGGCACAAAGTTCACTGCAGGAAACTGAACATCAGCCACTTATTTTAACGATAGCACCGAGCCACAACAAATAGTACCGCGCCTCATTATCTCAGATAAGGAAACGACATAGCACTCCCAAGTTCCTTCGGAAAACCACCTCGCGCACGGCCAGCCCACTCTCACGTTGGGCCATCAACCTCCTCGCTCACGCCCTCCCCCTTCCTCGCCACCTCCCCCTCCAACACAACGATAACCTCCCTCAACGTCGCGGCCTCGATCAACCAACACGCCTCTCGGTGGCTGTTCCATGCCCGCACGACACATCCGCACCCGAGACACACAAACTTGCCCTTCCGCATGTCTGCTCACGACTCGCTCATGAGGAACCGCGCGAAAGCATTAACCTTCGAGCCTTGGGGAGGCATCTTCACAAGGTTCTTCCGGATGGTGAAATCTGGTCCGGCGGTGCACATCACGGTGGAAGTCGCCTCCTTTTCAAGAGACATCTTCGGTGGGATTGGGGATGGGGTGGGTGGAGGGATGGGCGGACGGTGTGAGTGGCGACGATCTCCCACATGCAATCGGACTGCCTGCAGCGGTACGGATGCGAGTGCATGCGTGCAGGGTGGATCACCCAGCCTTGCGGGGTGTGGACCCAGACTTTAGTGGGGAGGTGGGATTGCAAGGGTGTCGGATCCGTGTTCCTGTGCGTCTCTGGCTGTAGCTATTGGGATGCACTGGCAGAGTATCTGGACTCTGCGCAGGAGCAGTTTGATGGGAGGGTGCATCCATAATGAGAGGAAATTGTATGACTAGGAGAGGGATGAGATGGGTATGCGCGCAACGGTGGTATATATGCGCGAATGCAACAAAGCCGCCTTTTTTCGTGGACAATGGTCGATTTATGGACCTAAGATCAGAGGGTCATACACTCAACAAAGGGCAAGAAGGTGCGAAGATGCGTACCGGAAGATAAGATGTTCGATATTTTCGTTATTTTCGCAAGGCCAGTCTTTTTGGACCAACAGAAATGGCAGCGCGTCTTGGTTTGAGAGTTGGCAAGCATGACCTGTGATCTCACAGGTGCGCAGGACTGGCGGCGTTTTGTGAGTGTCTGGTGTTCAAGTGATTTTCTTACTGTGGCCTTCGTCTTAAAACTGGAAGTGGTCTGGGCTGGGTGGGGCGTTGTAGTCATCGAATTAAGCTGCTGATGTGAGACGGTCACAGAGAGATTGGCTTCCGAGGGTGAAAAAATCGAGTGGAGGAAGGACCGTCAAAATGACGGATGCTTGGGAAGAAGGGAACCGTTGCTTGGACTCCAGTGCAGGAAGGAGGAAGCGGACAGTATCTCAGGGAGACAACTGAGCTGTAGCTGCAGTGTCCAAGCCTGAACAGCCCAAGCACATCGGGAGTAGGTGTTTGGGTCGAAACAAAGGAGCAAGGGGTAAGGGTGACGAAGCGAAAGGGAAACACCGCGAGCGAAAGTAGGACAGAGCAGAATGGAGAAACTCCGTAGCGTAATTTGGCAAGAGGCTCTTGACCAAAATTTCGCAGAGGACCCAACCCCAGAGGGGTCTGAAATAGGTACTCAATACAAGTTTCCAACATCCATGCCGCACAGGCTTTTGGCTGACAGTAACAGCCCAAGCCTAGTGAGTTCTTTGCAACAGGAATTGACTTGACGCGTTTTCCGAGGCGACCAGAGTGAGAAACATGAACGAAGGCCATTGTGTGTTTGGCCAGACTCGACGTTGGGTTCAGTTCATTGTTCAGCCCCCTAATTTGCCGACATAGGTCTAAAGAGCTTGGTGTAAGAATTGGCACATCCAAGAATGGAGCTCTGACCCATCATGATACCATGGAGGAAAGCATATCCAGATACTGAAGAGACATGGACCTTCGAGTAGTATTCTTTTGGTAGCAGGCGGTCGTTATAATCGACCAAGGACTGTAATTCGCGCCTGCGGTGGCGAAGTAGTGTGGTGTTCGGAAGTAGTCCCTCGAACTTTGGCGAAGAAGACAGGATGAAGATGCGAACCCGTACACGTCATAGCATCCGAGTCCTTGGTTCACAGATCTTCAGCATGTAAAGTTTTCCGACGTCGGAAGCCATAGGCGACAGATATCGCCCACGACATGCTGAATGCCAACAATGTCAAACCTGTTCACTACCATTACCCACATTCCAGCGTTCGGCGACGAATCAAATATCTTGCGCGCATATTCGTTTCGTGGCAAAAGGAATCAGCTTCTGCACAAGAAACAAGCATCGGCGAAAAGGCTGGAAGTGCACATTTGACTATGCACCAACCAGCCCTAAATCCTCTTATTGGAAGCGGAGATAATCCTCTGCCAACGGGCATCGTTCGAAGAGGAAATGATGGTGATGGCGAGAAGCCAACCCTTCAGTCACGATCACGGTGTCACTTCTTGGTCACTTCTTGGTTTCTTTTTTTTTTTTTTTGAATCAGTGTATTAACGTGCTACAGGCAGCCTAGTGCTAAGATGCACGGGCGGTCGTCTCGACCGCCAGCCTCCCTCCTTCCCTGTTCGTCGCTCCTCCCAGCCTCGGGGTGTAGCCTGTGATGTGTGTAGCGCGTGGTGTAGGTGGTGTGTGGTGATGTGGTGTGATGAGTGGGGCGACGTCGTCGTCGCAGCGCTGGTGTTCGGATGCACGTACGTGCCAATAAGTTAATCATATGTTGTATCATAGTGGGTATAAATCATGGGCTGTCCTCCTCCTGTCCTTCCATCGGCCTGGGTGTGCCAGGGCTTAGGTGTTCTTCGTCAAGTGTGGGTGGCGACTTGCCCGGGTTTGGTCTGCCAGCGATTGTGAAGGCGCCCGACCTCTGTATGAAGGTGGTGAGGGCTTGCACGCCCTTCTCCGTCCCTAGGATTTCGGGGATGGATATGTCCCTTGAGGCGTCTCTGAGCTCTCCGCGGAATTCCTCGTATAGCGGGCATTCTCTGATTATGTGCTCTATTGATTGCAACGGGGATCCGCACGGGCAGTCAGTGTTCAACAAAGGGTGGAACCGTTTACGATACTCGCTTAAGAAGCAGTGGCCTGTCCTGCATTGTAGCACTCGCCCGAAGACTTCTCGTCCCGTCTCTTTGAAGCGTGAGGTCGGTTTGAGCCTGGGCTCGAATCTATTTGCGATGGCAAAGTGCCCTGTCTTGCTGCTGTTCCTCCAGCTGGTTGCCCAGTCTTTTTGAGTGCGCACCTTGGCACGTCTGAGTGCGTTCGCTCTTGACACCCCGATTGGAGCTGTCTCCGCCAATTCCGTTGCATCCTTTGCTAGCTTGTCTGCTCTCTCGTTACCCTGTATTCCCTGGTGTCCTGGGCACCACTGTACGTCGACCATGTGGTCCGTGTGCGAGTCCATGAATGATATGATGTCCTTGTGGAAGTTAGAAGCATAGTATTGGCCGGATTGCATCTTCAGGCTGAAGATCGACTCCCCCGCTGCTACATTGTCTGCGAAAAAATATAAGTGAGTGATTTCGGGGTGATTAGCACAGAATCTTAGCGCGATTTTTGCCCCCAGGCTCAGGGCAGCCATCTCCACATCATA
The DNA here is from genome assembly GCA_028551335.1 of Armillaria sp. CMW 4456. NCBI lineage: Eukaryota > Fungi > Basidiomycota > Agaricomycetes > Agaricales > Physalacriaceae > Armillaria > Armillaria sp. CMW 4456. The sequence goes on from JANDKJ010000443.1 coordinate 72,742, forward strand.
TACCTCTGCCCTTCTGCCCATGCCCATTTTTCGTGTCTCGACTTCCTGGTCCAGGGGGTATAGTACCACCGCAGCTCCTACCTGTGGAAAGCCACCCTGTTTGCATTGTGATCCATCTGTATAGATGAGGAGCGCTTGCTCCATGTTGCTCAGCTGTCGTATTAGTTGTCTGTGGGCTTGCACCGCCGCTTTCTTCCCCTCTCCATTCTTCACCCGAGTGAGGTCAACCAGAAGTTGCCGGGGGTAGCTCTCGGCAGCCTTGGACCATGGCTCCTCCAGTAGGGGGTCTAGCCTTTCGTGGCTTGGGGCTGTTCGTTTGGCTACCTCGAGGAGCGGGGTAGACTTCTTCATTTGCATCTGTGCCTGGGAACGTCGTTGCTTGAGTGCTGGTGGCTCCGATGGAGGGTGGCCTTGGCGCCATGTGTCCGGTAGTCGTTGTAGAAGAGGGTGTGCATGTGGTAGCTTGTTAAGGCGGATTGCATTCCTCTTGATCCGATGTTCTATGTTGTACTTAATCGGGGGTATAGACGCTTCAATTTCCATGGCTTCAGTGGGTGTTGTTCTGAATGCTGTGCAGATTAGTCGAAGTGCTCTGCGTTGCACCTTCTGCAGAGGGGCAGTCTGGTACTGGGTACCTTTCCACCATGCTGCACATGCATACAGGATTTTTGGTAGCACACATGCGATGTAGAGGCGCCGTAGGTTCGTCTGGTGCATCCCTCGTATTGTGTTGGCCAGCATTGTAAGGCCTGAGACTGCTGCATCACATGAGGCAGCCAGTAGGCGGACGTGGTTGTTGAATCGCATTTGGCGGTCAAAGTGTATGCCTAGCCACCTGACACTCCCTTCTGGCACTATTGTCTGTATCTTGCCATTGTGGTCGTGATCAAATGTTATTGCTGGGCTGCAGTTTTTGTCTCTTCTGCGGCGGGTGTAGTGCATCAGTTCTCTTTTATCGAGGTCGGGTGACAGACCTGCATTCCCTAACCAAGTCACTACCTCGTAGTATGCTTCTTTAAGGATCCTGCAGTTCAGGTCTAGCGAATCGGAGGCCACAAATATCTTCCCATCATCCACATATGCGAACATAGTAAGCTCGGTCGCAGCCATGTCCTCCTGGATGTTGTCAGGATTGTCTGTCTGTTTAAACAGGTTTAGTAACTTAGCAGAGTAGAATGAAGCTAGGATCGGTGATACCGGGGACCCTTGTGGGATCCCATTTCGAACCGGGTGCATTGTGCCACGCATGCCATCTAGGCAGACAGCAGCTTCCCGGCCTGTCAGGAAGCTGGCAACCCATTGAACTTCTTCTAGCAGGAGGCCTTGTTCTCATAGTTCACATAGCAGTCAGCTGTGGTTGAAAAAATCAAAGTACCCTTTGATATCGAAGGTGAGAGCAGACACCACCTTTCCATGGTTCCAAGCCACATGTACATCATTGACAAAGGCCAGCACTGCGTCCTCTGCTGAGCTGTGGGCTCGGCCTCCAAACTGTCGGGCAGGCACTAGGTTCAGTTTTGTTGCCCGGTATGTGAATCGTTTGGCAACAATCTTTTCTAGGATCTTCCCAAGGCACTCCAGCAGCATTATCAGCCGGTAGGATCTGGGCTTTGCAAAGTCTCATTTCCCAGGTTTCCGTAGTGCGACAGCAATGGCCTTCCTCCAGTTCCGGGGGTGGTACCCAGCCTGTAAGCATTTCTGCATCAGGGCGAGAATGTATTTCTTACCCTTGACTGTGGCCCATGCCCATTTTATAGCCTGGAATGGCACTTGTGAGTGGCCTGGTGTGGATGTATTGCTGGCATCGTTTATGGCTCATGTCGTCTCTTCCTCTGTGACCAGTATGAATGGCAAATCTTGTGGGTGCGGTGTTGTCAGATCTGGTTTGGTTTGCCCAGGCAGGGGTTGGGGCTCCTGATACCTTCTTGGTTTCTTCCCTCCTAGGAAACGACTCATCTCAGTCACTCAGTGTCGGTGCATCGTCTGTTGGACACTACGGCAATGCCACGTCACCTTCTTCAGTGAGCACAGCTGTCATTCAGATGACGCAGCTTCAAGGGGGAGAGCTCCCTGCCTAGCAAATGGCCACTGAAAAGCAATGAATTGAAATAGCATGGATACCAGGAGTAGTGAAGGGATAGCGATGGTGTAACAGAAGGTGATGAAGAGTCACAGTTCTATCACGTGAGAAGAGCCTTCCGACCAATAGACCAGTTAAAAGGAACTCGATTCGGAAAAAGCTAGCTATCAAATACATGTGGTCATCTTATATACTAGTATCTACATTATCTAATCAACTATCTAACAGAAAAGGGATATCTTAGGAGAACCGGCATAGTGGAGCTCCATTGGGGAATGGTTATTCATTACACTCACCCTCCAGTCCTTTGAATGACAAAGGACTCCAGGTACAGTATCATTGTTCCACCTGTGGAAAAACCCGAAATGAGAGTTCGCTCCAATGACATAAAGATGTCATGTGCAGAGTGTCAAGCCAGTAGATATTGCACTTGGCTTAGCTCTGCAAATGCATGCAGAATGTAGACTACAGTACCTACTTATATACTAAAGTACTAATCTACTAGAACTTTCTACATGTTTCCTATGCTTTCTTCCTTAATCAGCATACTCAGCAGTTACAGAAATGGCAACTGAGGCCTACACCAGGCAATGATTGCATCTACCAGTGCTGTCCAGGAATCCTCCAGAGACTGGTTTTCATAGGATGCCGGTATTTTTGCTGAGTCAAAACAAAATGCCAACCCTGCTACCTTGTCCACAGGGTTGGTCAACACCTGCTTCTGCATCTCTGCCATTGAACTAAACATCCCATATGAATATGGCAAAATGTCATCTAGGGCCTGCAGCTGCTTGTAGAATCTGGTGAGTATATCGTTTTCATAGTTATGCTTGTCGTGTTTCAGCTCAGCATGCAGGGATCTGTCAGGTGTGTCTCCCGCAATAATCTGCAGCGTCTATGCCTGCCTGAATCAAGATTGATCACTATCCAGGTCGTCTTCCTTCAAACAGAAAGGTCGCCCCAGTTCACTCAAATACCACATGATGATATCTGCAACATGATACAGATATCCGATCGTGGGCACATTCAGCTTCCACTCATCAATGCATAGGTTCTCCCTTGTTCTGCCTCGTTGTCTTGAGCAGAGAACGTCTAGCCACACATATGTGGCCCCAGATTCACTTCTCTATCTGAATGAGATTGAGGTTAGTATCTTCTGGGATTGGAACTGGCCATTTGCATCCATTAAGGGGTGTCCACACACTGACATGATCCTTGTCATCCACTCAAACATGCGATATTGGACTAGAGTGTTTCTTTGCAGCGGTCATCAACCACTGTGGGGGCACCTAATTGCTGTACAAGTCCTGAACATGTCGAAGGGGTTGACAATTCAACTGCTGACAAGCGCTTTTTGACATTTGTGGTTGTTTCATTCTTCCAATTTATGCAGCACATCTTTGATACTGTTCTAGGATGATGGTATAGCTTGGGCATATGCATATGTAGTCCCAAAGTCATACTTGTTTTGCAATAGAGTCATTTAAGGAGATGAAGGTGGTGTCTAGCAGACATGTCATTTGAAGGATGATAGCGAGTGTATCCTGGATGTGCTGGATACCAAACCCAGTGCAGAATTCATTGGCAAGAATGGATAAGATAATTGGTCTCTTGCCGCTGTAGACTCCTGCTGAAATGGAATTTCTATCGAAAATTCTGGTTAGCTGATTTTTTTGCAGGGGGAGATGGTGAATGTGGGGAGGTTTCTGCTATTTTCATTTCCCAGTGACTTGGACCGACTAATTGAATTGTCATCGGAGTCAGTAAATGAGGAAGAACTTGGTTTGGAGTCATCATCTATGCTGATATGACCTTCCTTTTTGAGACATTGTCCCCAAACCACCAACTCCCATGACCAGCCCTAAACTAATATGTACCATTCCTTCTGCAATCACTTTCTACTTAGCTCCAAAGACAACCGAAAGTGATTGATGTTCATCATTATAGAACAGTCAACCATAGCCAGGGGAATTTCCCTTGACAATGCTGGTGATAAATATGGGGTGAATTAGGCTTGTCAAGCATTCATATAGTGCATGGAGCTCAAAGGTGGGCTGAGCAGTAGAGGGAATGCAAAGGGAAGGGCGGGACTGTGACTAAGGAAATTATACCTTGGTGAAGTGACCTTCTTCCCCCCAAACAATAGCAAGGCCGGTCTCCCTGATGGGCAAGCAAGGACACCCTCCAATCCACAAGCTTCATCCATCACACACATATAAGTACTGTTCACACTCGACGGATTGACAATGTTATTGGTTCACCATTACATGTTGTGGTCCAGCTTCTTTGTCATGCCTTATGCAGGCAGATACTTTGATGATATGTTGTGGGAGGATGAACAAGGTAATGACCTCTGCCTGATTCATATAATGAACTCATGTGGAACAGCAACAGGACTAGTTCTAACTCTCATACTCACTTTGCCTAGTAACAAGAGGCTAACAATACTCGAACGAAAAAATCTGTTATTTGTAGATCATTCGGAGCTTATTCAGGCATTACCTTTATCAGACCATTCGCTCCTACAGCATTTCACCAAAGCAGCATGATAGATTCTTGGTTTCCACCAGTCTGTCGATGATGCAGATGTTCTCATGGAGTCCGATGGTGTCATACACAATTTGTCAACAATGTTCTTTGGTCTTTTGTGGGTGCCATTTTGCAGCTGATGCCAATGATGAGATAATTATAGGGGATCTAGCACATTATGGCCTTCACACCTGCTGGTTTGTCCAGTTCGCATCCTTTTCAACATGCACCGATAGTGTAACACC